>JAOTRA010000002.1:6000106-6016532 GCA_026260255.1 Pseudolaguvia tuberculata | reverse complement strand
CTGTCACAAATCACTCCTGCCACTCTTCTCCACCCGCACCACCCTGCCTGAACTCTCTTCTTCACTTCTCTAACGCAATACAGAGTACAACATATAGTAAAATATTTTTCTTCGAATATCCCATCTTAGTAAGTTGGGGGTCAGAGCGCAGGGTCAGTTATTGTACAGCGCCCCTGGAGCAGGAAGGGTTAAGGGTCTTGCTCAAGGAACCAACAGTGGCAGACTTCCACTTGAGTCTTTCCAGTCCAGGTCTTCCTTGGCGGTGGTGGGGCTTGAACCCTGGTCTTCCTGGTCTCCCGATCAATAACTTAATAACTTATTAATTTGAGCCACCACTGCCCCCTGAACTATGGCATGAACTATGTGCTTTGTTTAACCAGTGTTAGAATGAGATTGTGTCCACAGACATCACTGCTCAAGTTCAATTAAAAGATTTTTAAATAAGTTGTAAATAAGTTACTTCAGTTTAACCCTAATGCAGAAAAAAGTGTCCATGCTGTTTGGGGTGGGAGGGAAGAACATTCTCTCTCTCTCTCTCTCTCTCTCTCTCTCTCTCTCTCTCGATTACATACACTCAAGTATAAATATTTTAGATTTTGAATGTATATTTATAAAGATAAAGCGGATTATTGTATGCAATATCACTTTACTCTAATTACCATATTATTCTCTTAAAATCTTCTATTCTATTTTATTTTTACTTATATTTTTGTATTTTACTACTTAATTCATTTTCATAAACTTTTCTTTTGTAAAAAGCACATGATTTTTACTTGCTGTAGTTTGTCTGAGGTTCACATTAGCATTTCATTGTTAGCATTTGTATACATCAGCAAGCGCAGGGAGAACATGGAAAGTCCACACAGAAAGGCCTCCTGGTCCAGAAATCGAACCTGAGCATTCTTGATGTGAGTTAGTGCTTTCTGTTATGTTACCAAATTGGTAGAAAGTAAGGGAGAAAAGAAACAACAGACAAGACATTTGGTAAAATGAACCTTATATATTAAAGTATAAAAACATAAATATGCAATTATAAAAAGGACAAAAATAAAAAGACATTTACATGAAAATAGAAGCAAATACATACAATTCTTTGTTTTGTCAGGTATCTGGTATATTCATTCATTCAATCATTCATCTTCTTACCCGCTTATTCCCTAATTCGGAGTCACGGGGGTCTGCTGGCACCTATTCCAGCGCACATAGGGCGAGAGGCAGGGGTACAACCTGGACAGGTCACCAGTCCATCTCAGGGCAACACATAGACGAACAACCACTCACACACACTTTCACTTCTATGGACAATTTAGAATCAACACTCGACCTAATCTGCATGTTTTTGGACTGTGGGAGGAAACTGGAGTACCCTTAGGAAACCCACGCAAGCACAGGGAGAACATGCAAACTCCGTACAAAAAGATCCCCGGCCTGGGAATCGAACCTGGGACCTTCTGGTTGTGAGGCGACTGTGCTAACCACTGTGCCACCCCTGTATATTTTATATACAATAAAAAGTCATGGGTAAATATGATGAATGATATACACATACCCTACAATTCAGCACACTTAGTTGGCCAGTGAATTAACATGAGCAGATTGCCCCACCAAAAAAAGAAAGATAATGTTCCACACAAACAGATATAAAAAAATAAATTAATAAATATAGATTTTAATTCTTCCATCCAAAAGGATAATTCCATATCCAGTGACACTTTACATTAGTGGCCATATGCATCACTCTATTTCTAAACAGTCCTACTGCACAGACCTCTGCAATAAGAGGTACCAGGGTTTGATAGTAGTGTTAAACATACCTTAGTTTGCTATGAAAGGCAGTGTGATGATTATTATGATTACGTTTATCCACCATAGAGAATCAATTTGAAAGCTTATAACAACAAATTGCATATTTTTTGCAAATTGCCACCGGGTGGTAATAGTCATAAATAGTAAAAGTGGCAAAACTCTTTTGTAGCTTCTACTCAGAATTCTATGACTTTTAGTCTAGTGCAGAAATGTAGCTGTGTGCTCTACCCACAGATACAGTATACTGAGTTAGGTGCATGTCCATGGCAGAAGCAGTACATTCTGACATGCCCAATCAAGATGTCCCTCCAGGTTCAAGTTTCAAACATATCAGCTTAGATTTGAATGTTCACCAAAACTTGATTCACTTCAACTATTGACGTATAAACGCTGAACTGATTTGCTTTATCTTATGTAGTGATACAACAATAGTCATTCAATCTCAAGTACTTTTACAAATAGAGCTTATAGGTGATTGGGACAAATATTCCTATGACAGTCTTTGGCAAAAATAAGCACCAGGCATATATTCAAGCAAATTCCATAAATAATAGTACATGTTTAATAAGTGCTTATTAGTTACAAGGACAAAAAGGAATTAAGGTCTGCAATTACAGCTGCTTGTTTTCTGGCCACCGCATTTACCAGTCTCTGAGGCAGAGTTGGGGTTCCTAAATCAACCTGTAGAGGGAGACACAATATTCACTGTACAACACGCATATTTCAATTGAACTAGCTTATTCATTCATTCATTCATCTTCATACCCGCTTATTCCCTAATTCACGGTCACAGGGGTTTTTGCTGGAGTCTATCCCAGCGTACATAGGGCGAGAGGCAGGGGTACACCCTGGACAGGTCACTAGTCCATCACAGGCTTAACACAATATAATTTACTAAACCTTCACATAATAAAGTGATTTTCATTACATGTCGTTGTATACTGCACCACATGTAACTAAATAATATTGTCCCACTCTCATACTTTAATCTATTGTGTATAGTACATACATATATACAGTCCATATTTTACTGCAACGTATAGAGCTGCACTCAAGAATTTCACTCACTTCAACAGGTGTGTTGATAGTGATATAACATTAAAGTGATTAATGCAATGTTAAGGACACGGGTATAAAAATCACCTGTAGTAGATAGATAACTGTGGTAATCTCTCGATCCTGCCGCTGGCTGTGCTGAAGAATCCAACCGCTGGGAAACATCTCTCCACGCACCGTGTCCACACTGGGGCGAGGAAGAGACTCTTCGAATACAGACTGCATGGCCAACACCCACATATTCTCCTGAGGGATAGAAGGAGAGAGATAATGTTTTTTTAAAATTATACCTTTAAACCCTCCTCCATTTAATAGCTGTTACAAACAGTGCCTTCAAAAAGTATTCATACCTTTTGATATCCCTTTTTTCACATCTGAATATTTTTTATTGACACAAAATAGGACATAATTGTAAATTTGTAATGAAATGTGCGATGCAATGACGTAGTGGCTGCAAAGTCGCCTCACAACAAGAAGGTCCCGAGTTGGATTCCAGGGTCAGTGATCTTTCTGTGCTGAGTTTGCATGTTCTCCCCGCGCTTGTGTGGGTTTCCTCCGGGTACTCCTGTTTCCTCCCACAGTCCAAAAACATGCAGATTAGGTCGATTGATTATTCTAAATTGTCCATAGGAGTGAATGTGTGTGCGTGTGGTTGTTTGTCTATGTGTTGCCCTCAGATAGACTAGCGACCTGTTTAGGGTGTAACCCCGCCTCTCGCCCTATGTGCGCTGTGATAGATGCCAACAGACCCCAGTGACTCTGATTTAGGGAATAAGAGGGTAAAAAGATGAATGAATGAATGTCCTCATTCATTCCTGAACAGACCACCCCCACTGAGAAACATGGTTGTTGCAGTATTATGCTGTGGGGATGCTTTTCTTCAGCAGAGATGATGGGATGATGGAGAGAGAACATGCAAAGTCTGCACAGAAAGCCCTTCCGGCCCGAGAATTGAACCCAGGACCTAATTGCTGTGAGGTACTAACTACTATGCCACCAAACCACCCACTTTAATAATATGAAATCCACAAGTTGAAACCTACAGTGGAGATCTCAAAAATGCTTACAATTGGTTTTATGGAAATTACAACATATTAGAATAAAAACATTAATATAATTCCAAGCATTCCCATACAACAGTCACTGTTTATAATAAAACAAACTAATGCTCATACCCGTTTGGACTCGGTGCTAAGACAGCAGAAATCCCGTGGCTGCTTCATGTAACATTTGGAAGGGTCAGTCAGCAGGTAGACTGGTGAAAGTTGGCAATTAAGTGTAATTATTTTACGATTGTCTAAATAAATATCAATAAAAATGTACAAATTATTTTGTTTAATAATATAGGCAAAAGTAAAACAAAAAATAAATAAATAAATAGTCACCTAGCTGCGTAGTGTCATCTAACGATCGGGTCAAGGCAGATTTTATAGATTTGTTGTAGAAATGAGTCTTAGAGTGATCACAAATTATACTCCACAGACTCAACAGGGATCTCTCCAGCTCCATGACACCTAAAAACCCATGAGCAGAGGGTCTGAAGGAGGGTCGATGAAAGGTCTGAACTCCATTCTGTAAGCCCTGGTGTCTAAAGAAGGGGATTGGTGGAGATTAGGAAGATTTAATGTAGATGATTTGAGTTTAATATTGATACCAAAAACGCTTTTTTTTTCTTCATTTTATATAACCAACCTCCAGCCAGCTTCTGCATTCCCTGAAAGTAGATTCCTAACATCTCCTCCAGAGGCTAAATGAACCTGTTACATCACAAACAATCATCAAACACCAGTTGTATTAAGCATTGATCATAGGAGGAAAATGCACCTCACCTCTGACATTGCACTTGTGAGAGTACAGTCTGCAATGTCTCGGTACTGGATAGAAATCGATGGTGGTGAGCTAAAGGAACAGGTGCGCTGTCGACCAGATGATGAAGAAGAGTGAAGCTCATATCCCGAGGAAGAGCACTCCACACGAATATCTAAAAAATATTGTTGCTTTAGTACATTTCTGTTTACATTATTAGAATGAATACTTTTTAAGAAGTTCATTACTAACCCTGAGCTGATAGCCATGCACGGGGAGGCTTTAAACTTTGAAGTGGGATGATGGGAGGTCGAGACCTAATGCGTATGTCTCGGTCTGCGACTCCAGTGATCTGTGGAATATGAAATACAAACATTCTTAAATACAATGCTACACCTGCTAACCTTGTTTTGTTTCAATAGCTCATTCATTAATAAGATACACAGCCAACCCTACATTATATCTGATCATTCATTCATTTCCCTTCTTACTCGCTTATTCCCTATTTCGCGGTCAAGGGGGTCTGCTGGTGCCTATCCCAGCGCACTTAGGGAGAAAGGCGGGGGTACACACTGGATGGGTCGCCAGCCCATCGTAGGGCAACATATAGACAAATAACCATTCACACACCCATTCACTCCTATGGACAATTTAGAATCACCAATTGACCTAACCTGCATGTTTTTTTTGGACTGTGGGAAATAACCGGAGTACCCGGAGGAAACCCGCGCAAGCGTGGGGTTAACATGCAAACTCCGCACAGAAAGGAAGTCTGGTAATCAAACCCGGGACCTTCTTGATGTCTTGATCGGATATGAATCGAATACATGCATTACCTCGCGTAGTGTAAGCCGAGAGATCAGATTTTTACCTGTTAATGCGAAGAGAACGCCACTGAATAAGCACTGATAGTGTATGAAGTCAAACAAAAGGTTACAACAACGGTGTACTTTAATATTTATAAAATTTTAAACATTTTGTTCACAAATGAAATACAAACTAGAGGTCCCAATTCCAATTGTTGTTTTGCTAATGTTAAATACGATACAAAAAATCAACATACATTATTAAATAATAATTTAATTTTCATCCATTGGGTGTATTGATTGTTCTGGGTTTTTTTTACTTCCCTTTACACTCAGCTCATCCACACTGTGTAGCTTTGGTATGTATAGTGTAAATGCAGAGATACGAGTCAGTGTTAAAATATAATGTAAGCAGGTTATAAAAAGAGTATATAGACACCAAAACAGACGTGAGCATTAAGACCTGCAGTGTCTATAGTGCTCTTTTAAGCGCAGCATCTATAGTGCAGTGAATGTTGGATCAAATACATTTTTGCACGATAATGTACTAGGAAAGTCTGGGTCATGTCAGAATATGTCAGCTAATAGGCATCTTGCCCGTAAACCAAACAGTATTGAAAGTATGCAGATAAAACTGTCTCCATATCTGCTGTTTTTTCCATCAATTTCAGACTATTAATCTGTGAAATAACCTAAAATACTTATATATCATATGTATTTGTAACCTGTATAGATGGGGAAGGATCTTTCATAAGAGCTGCATTACTGCTGTTGTAGCCAGAAGTAGGTCCTGAGGAGAGGCTCAGATTGGAACCAGTGCACAAAGTGCTGTTACTGACTCGTGTCCACATCCTTAGATGATCCTATAAAAGTTGAAAAGAGAAATCTTAATTTCACCAAACTATATAGGAGTCTTAAAGTGTTGGACTAATACCAGAAAGACCAGTGTTCAATTCCCAGCACCACCAAGCCATCACTGTGGGCACCTGTGCGTGGCTCTTAACCCGCAATTGCTCAGTTGTAAGTCGCTCTGGATAAGGGCGTCTGCCAAATGCTGTAAATGTACTGTAATATAAAAGTGCATTTGGTCTTAACTCTAACCTTTCCCGACTGTGAGAGAGCCTGTTGCTCTAATCTCTTCTTTTCCTGTTCTGTTCTCTCACGTAGCCGCACTCGCGCTCTGGCAATCTCCGTCTTTGCTTCTTCGCGTGCACGAGTGTAGTCACGCAAAAGGAGCTCAATATCAGTGGGATACTGTCCCTCTCGCTTCGGTGGATCGGGAACCCTGTAAAATGATATCATTTGGACGTTTATTTATTCTGTAAATGATGAATCGAGGTGGGTGAGTGGTCTAGCTAATCACCTGCTCATCTCCACTACTTCCTTGCGTAGCTGCTGCAGATGCTCCCTTTGCCGGCTGAGTCCATCCACAATTCTTTGAGCCTGTTCTGTTGTGTTATTTAAAGAGTTTGGGTGCTTGCTGGGGCTGAGACTTCTAGCTCGGCGGGATGACGGAAGACAGTCTTCTCTTTCCTTCCGCAAACCATCAATACTTCTCCTATGCCTGAGAAAACAGTAAAAGAAAAGACAAAAAAGAACAAAACCATTCATTCATTCATCTTCTTACCCGATTATTGCCTAATTCAGGGTCACGGGGTTCCGCTGAAGCCAATCTCAGTGCACATAGAGCGAGAGGCAGGGGTACACCCTGGACAGTTTGCCAGTTCATCACAAGGCCACACACAGGCCTTTAATTCAAATGCCACAAATTTAGTTTGAGCTCTTTTTCTTCTATTTATGTATTTATGTATTTATTTATTTATTTATTAGAAGCAGCTTGCTAACTTTGCACTGTAAAGTTGAAAAAACTGACCAGCTTTGTCTTATTTACATTAAGCCTATAAAACAGTCACACTTGTCTCTGTTTAAGAATAAATTGAAACTGGCAGCGAAAGGAAAACGATTGACACATTCAGGTAACGACTACAACATTGTGTTTTGTTTCTGGGTTTTGTTTAAATACGTACATTTAACAAACCGTGCATGTCTTTGTACCTGTCTTTTGAACACTCATACACAAATAATGGAAAATACTCTAGCGCAGTGGTGTGAAACACGGTTCCTAGAGGACCATAGACCTGCATAGACCAGTTTAGTTTCAACCTTATTCCAAACCACAAAGCAGATATGACAAAAGACATAATTAGCTGGATCAGGTGCATAGAGCTAAAACTAATCCTTGGCCCACCAGTTTCACAAATTTAGCACAGTGGTCAGCAACCCACAGCACCAAAGCCTTTCATCCTACAACTGTGGTTCATTGGACTGTTTTTGGGTTTAAATACGAGGATTGATAATTTTATGAGAAAGTATACTTCATCCCAGTGGAATGTTTATAATGTCATTTTTGCTGTAGTTCATTGTTCATTCATTCATTCATGAATCTTCTTTCCCACTTATTCCCTAATTTGGGGTCATGGTGGTCTGTTGGCGCCAATCCCAGCTCACATAGGGCGAGAGGGAGGGGTACATAATGGACGGGTTGTCAGTCCATCTCAGGGCAACACATAGACAAAGACCAGTCATGTTTTTAAACCGTGGGAGGAAACCTGAACACCCGGAGGAAACCCATGCAAGCGCAGGGAGAACATGCAAACTTCGCACAGAAAGATCCTCGGCCCAGGAATCGAACCCGGGATCTTCTTGTTGTGAGGCGACCGTGCTATCCACTACACCACCGCGCCGCCCTTTAGATGTTTATTGATTTATAAAAATGTAACAAACAAGTTGTCACGCCATCTGCTCTTCTACATTCCAGACAGAGTTTTAACATCTGTTGCTTTGGATGAAACTTAAAGAGCACTTTCAGCTTGACGTTGCTGGTTTATTGTGTGTTTCGTGCCTCAATGCCTCATACCTTAGATCATAGAACATAGATCCTGTTAGTTTCCCTTTGGGTCATGCCTCTTGGCTTATTGGTGTAACTTACACCAGTACACTCTGCGTTTTGTTTTTCTGCTTACGCTTTTTCTTTCGCTTTGTTTTCTCTGTCCCAGCTGTAGCTTTGTTCAGGTTTTTGGTTTGGTCTACAAGTGTTTTTTCATTTGTATGCTCATTAACACACATTTGATCTTTATCAAGAAAAATTTTTCTCTAATATGATGTCGGGCTCATTCCAGCCAAACGTCTGCCTGACGCAAATATTTCTGGAAATCTGGGAAACTAATCCAAATAGCTCTGTGTTAAAGGTAGCAGATAGGAATTTTCTTATGCCAGGTCTTATACAGGAATAAAAACCAAAGAAATTTCTGTTGACAGTTGTTATACAAACTAAATGGAATTTCTTTTTCTTCTTCTTTAAATCACAACAACTTGTGTGTTTTTTAATATTTACTTATTACTTCACATGCATAAAAAACTTACCTGTTATACAGCTGCTGTTTGGTAGAGCTGCCACTGGACTTCACAGTCTTCAACAGAGTGTCTGTCTTTCCTAGGCCATAGTGCAACTTGGCCTCTGTGAGCTCAACACTAAGTGGATGTGGACTTAAATCCAATTGCATAGAAGCAAGAAGCTGTTCTCGTTCTTTTCTCAGTCTCTCAATTTCTCTTGTCCGTCTATCTCCTGGTTTATATCCATACCCAAGGCTGTCTGACTCTGCCGAACATAGATTGAGATTATGTGTGTTTACATTTGGGGATTTCTCCATCGTTTTCATTTTTTCATTAGTAACCCTGACTGGTGGCTGCTGACTGATGCCTGACCAGTTGGTGAACTTGTTGTGCATTGGCAGGTTTTCAGGAAGCCTGTAGTCATCTTGAAGTAGACTGGTTTCAGTGAGTGGGTTGATGCTGACCAGGATGTCTGTATTACATTCGCTCAGAGCCAAGGACACACTGTCTTCCTCTGGGAATTGAATAGTGTCTTTGCTTACATCACAAAGGCAGCTCATATCTTTATAGACTTTGTGTTTATATTCTTGCATGCTCTGTCTCTGGCTATGATTAATAGGGGTTGAGGATTGTAATGTGTTTTGGCTCAAGTCCATTGGCTGCCTGTAGACCTGAGTAGACACAGAGTGGGTGTGACTATGGGACTGGGGATTGCACCAAATGGCTTGTTTTGCTACTTTGCTTTCAACTCGCTTAGAGTGTACATTTTGTACATAGCTGCTAGATGAGGGGTTTGTAAAGTGGGCATCTAGTGCACCAACATTTATGCAACTGTGGTTCTCAAGAGACATAGAAGACATGGAAGAGTGGTTTTCTGTTTTATTTTTATAAAAATCATGTCTTTGACACTGTGGTTGAGGTTTAGTGGTAGACACGCTTTTGTTTTCAGGTGGATTTCTAATTGTTTTTGAGAATGCATCAATGGGTGTGAAGGTTGTACCAGAACTGATTTTCTTTTTATGTGTCACATCTACAGTGCGAATAGGTGAAGAGGCACGGTCTATAAGCAACACCCTTTTATCAAACTTAGTTTTTGACTTTTTATGTTGATTAGAATCTTGATGGTCAGAACTGTAAAAACGTTGATTTGGTGCAACATTTTCTAGGAAAAGAACTTTTGCAGTATCTAATTTTAAGTCAAAATTCTTAGAAAGCAATGGACCCTCAAGACGTAAGTCAGGCAAACTTTTAATAGCGTCAATGGTCTGTCTGCTTTCACCCGGAGCTCTAAGAGATTTGATGACACCATCTTGCTTTGGTATGTTACAAATTTCAGAGCCAATAACTTTGACCATCACATTGACCTCATGAGATTTGGAGTTCTGTACAGGTGAGGTACTCTGAAGAACGTTGTCCTCAGTTTGGATCCCAATGTCTATGGCAGTTTGGGTGGAGCCATCACTCTTGCAATATTTTCCAGAGGCTGTCTTAACTGCAGAAACTTTACCCCAGGTTTTTAATGGGGGCTCATTTTTTATAGTACTTTCCCCAGTTCTCATACACTGAATATTCCCCAGGAGATCTGAAGTGCTGACAATCAACTCCGAAAGATGTTCCGACATATTCTGTAGACTTGTATATGTGTTTGATGTTTCTTGCATCTGTCTAGACACAGTAACTTGGGTACTGTTTTTTTTCACTGAATCCTCAAAAACCTTGCCGGTCTGGGTGCCATGATCACATTTACTTGAAAATTGTTTCTTGTCATGACTTTCATGTTCAGAAGAGTACACCAGCACTATTTCATCAACCTGGCCTGAGCTGCTGGCTAAGTCTAAAGTTTCATTGCAAGAATCACAGCCTGAAGCTGTTAAGATCTTCTCGCTACCATCGCCAGAGGTACAAAATGCTTCCTTTAACTTAGATTCTGTAGAAATATGTTCTTTGGAATCTTCAACACTGCTCAAGGTGCTTGAAAGTCCCCTTTGGAAAGCATAAGTGCTCAGATGAGAATTGAAAGGCGAATTCAATCCATTGTCCATACTGCAGCATCGTGCTATAGTATTGCTAGAAATTTTGAGGGAAGTAAGTTGGCCAGATATATTGACGGCACTTCCAAATGTCTGATTTTTGGAAGCAGCATTTTGCAACCCATCCTTTTTTCTAGTGTAAACAAATGGGTTGATGTCACTTGAACCAAAATGTAAATTAGGTTCTTGACGTCGGCTGGAATTGTTCTCCGGTCTTTTATGATCCTCTTTATGTGGTATGTGTTGAATAGACCTACTTTTGTTCAATGGAACAGTTTCATTACCCTTTGGAAGACCAGAAACTTTACATAGCTGTGGCATAAGATGTTTATTCTGCCTGACTTTCTTTGTTTCATCTGTTGTAAAATCTTTGGTGTCAAACTCAGCCTTATTAGACTGATTATATTTTAGATTTGATTCTAGTGATTCATTATGAATTTCTAAAGACAGAGATGTACTTGATTCATTAGATAAGCTATTTCTATTGTCTGTTGTTGCTCGTTTGATAGCGGATGTGCCTGCAAAGGCTGGAAAGGTAACGAGACACTTGTTTACTCTAGATTTAGTTACCTCATCTAAGGATATATCAGGTGTTGAGTCAGTAGATGAACTTGGAGGGGCTGTAAAATAAGCTTTTCTGTATTTCTTTGGCTTCTTGTGTCTTTCTTCATTAGTTCTAGAAAATACAAGTCTTGAAATATTTACTGTAGCAGGTCGTTTTTCTTCATTCGTATTATCAGTGGATTCAATATGAGCTTGATTTTCCTTTGGCTTGAAGGTCACAGATGCTGTAATGTTGAGATGTGTTGCCTCTGCCATGTCTCCCTGCTCTGGTATTTGCACAGATGTTAGGTTAGACAAGTTTTGAGGTTGCAGTTGGTCTGAGTTATTCCTTTCTTTTAAAGAATCCATACACTGGTCTGGAAGTTTCCTTCTATGCTGAGTATGGTTAATTTTATACAGAGAATTGTCTTCTTTTTGCAAGGACTCTTTAGAGGACCCTCGGGTCAAGGCTATACTTTCTGTTGGGTCTCTAACTAGCTCTGAAGTACTGAGCTCTAGAGTCTGGCAAGATTCAGAAATTATGGTCCCTTTATGTAATTTCTCTACAGAATGATCGATCTTGAGGCCCGTAGTTTCATCTTTTGTTTTATTGTTCTGTCCACCGTGTGCTTGTTCTTGTATATTAAAACCTTCTTTTTCTCCAGCACATTTATGATATGATAGCGTTTGGAAGCTCTTAACATTTTCACTTCTGACTGCATGAATTGATTGTTGAGTCTTTGCTTTAAATTGACTTGCTGACTCAGTGTCTATTTCTATCTCCTGCCCTGGTTCTACTGCCATATTTACTCTGCTTAATTTGTCGTTTTTAGGCATGTCCATCACTGCTTCTGAGCAACAGTTGGACACTGATACATCACAAACACAATCACCAGAAATGCTGTTTTCTTCTGGATACACGCCTGACTTTTGTTGCATGTTTGATGAAAACTCAAATCTGTTGTCTTCAATCCTTAAAGTTGGTCCAGCAGGATTTGAACTATAAACTATTTCATTGATTGGTTTCAAACCTCTTTCAATCATAACAACTTGCTCATGCTCTTCGGGCAAAGTGACATATTTGGTAGGTAAAATTATTTCAGAATTTTGCATACAAGTAGACATTAAGGTTGGTTGAATGGTTTGGTAACTTTCATGAATCGCTTCATGATATAAATCATTTGAATAGTTTATAATCGATGACTCTGCATGATTATTGGTTGGTCCTTGATATAAACTGGTGTTCACTACCGATAAGTTTATTTTCAACTCTTGTGTCCCAGGTCCATGTGTGACAGAATTGCCTGAATTTTCTGTCTCTTCATTCATGTTGTTTACTGTCAAAAACTGAGATCTGATAAGCAATCCATCGCCTTGGACTTGTAATACATCTTCTGTCTCTGTTTTTTTAATTATATTTTTGTCCCTTACACATTCCTTTGTCTTGTCTGCATTTGAACTATTATACACAGAATATTCACAACCCTCTGAGAGCGCAGCTGTAATTTCATTCTTGATGGGTGATAAGGATGTTTCTCTATTTAAACCTGGTTCATCTGTAATGTCTTCACCACCATTTACCTGCAATGACATGCTGAGGTGTTCTTTTACCACTTCAGATATCTTTGCATTTATTGCAAGCCCAATCTTTTGCAACAAACTGTCATCATACAATACTTTGTCTATAAGCCTAAAATCAGAAACATTTTCTTCCTCCATACTGACTGAATACACAGTAGATTTTTGTTGCTTTTTAGTCTCTAAAGATGCAGATTTGTCTTTAGAGGAGGTGGGGACATGGTTATAACTGTTTTGAGATATGTTTAAACAACTGTTTGTTGAAGCGGATGTTTTAGACATTGGGCAGGCAGCTATATCCTTTTCAACTTGTATCTGTTTGTCTGTTATGTTTCTTATGCAGATGTTTGAAATGTCTTTACACTTGGACACATTTGCTGATTCGCCAGGAACAATGGACTCGACACAGCTTCTTTTAGGTGTTTTCAAATTGCCTGCTAAATCCTCTTGAGGGTCTTTGTTTCTTTTTCTTGAGTGTACATTACAGGATTCAAGCTCTAATTGAGTATTATAGATGTTTGAAGTGTCAGCCATGTTGCTGGCACTGGCTGACGTGATGTTTATCTCATCGTTTTGAATTTTTTCAGAACATTTTTTTGTGTACTGAACCTGACACAGGACCAAGGTCTTTTTATCACTCACCTCCTTTTCATTGTGACTAACCAGATGCTCCATTATATTTTGTGCTTCCTTTTTCAATTTCAAATTATTTATTGCTGACTGATGGAGTTCATTAATGGAAGATATAGATTTCTGCATATTGCTGCTATTTACAGCATTTTCTGCTTGAAGTTCTTCCTGTGTTTCTTCCTCACATTTTAAAACATTGTTGCAGTTTCTGGAGGATGTTACTGCAATGTAACATTCCTCAGGATTACTTTTCTCGCCTGATGGGATGGGACTTGTGATTAATGCAAAGTTTTTATCAGGGGATTTATCATGAAAACATTCTGCAGAACTCTGAACGGGTATGTCTTGGAAAGGTACACTGACTAGCAACATTTTTACGTCATTTGTTTCCAATAGTTCTTGTTTTGATGGTGATGAATTTTCTGCACATAATGTATCATTGGCCATTGTGTTGTGGGGGATGGGAGTTTCTGCAAACCTGCTTGATGTCTCTGGAATACCCAACACTTCACTATTATCTTGCAATAATGTGCTTTCATCCTGTGTAGAATAAGATGTAGAGGTAAGATCACTCAAAAAAAAGTCTAAGACTGTTTCCCTTTCAGAGGATACATGATTTTGTTCCTTTACTGTTGCACCTTGAGTAGAATAAAAACAAGGTGTTATTTGACATTCATATCCAGTTGTTGCACCAGATAAATCTAGACTACCCTGGCTTTGGTTGCTACTGGTCTCTGAAAGTATGTATTGTTTCAATGAGGCCCCAAGGATCCGAGGACTATCTGTTGCATCTGTGGACGACCAAGCATCTGTGAGTGCAAGACAGGTTTCTGTTTCGCTGACACCAGCTTGACTGGTAAGCTGTAAATTGAATTTTTCCTCTTTGATGCCTGGTGATTCTGATATCATTTGTTTTGTTACACTTTGACCAATTGGTGTCTTAAAAAGGTCTTCAGGAATTTCTTTCGATTTTATGTTTTCTATTACTGAGTCTGACAGTGGTTTTAGTGATGATAAACATAAGGATTGATGGAATTTTAGCATTGGCTTTGAATCGGTGCTAACATTACTTTCCTTGACGAGAGAGTCCTTGGACATACGACTGTCCTCACTTTCTGCATCACTTGACTCCGATTCCTCTTTCTGAAGCTGCTCTGCCAAGGCAATTGCATAAGCTGATGAAAGGGAATCCACTGAGAAAAGACTGTCACAGTCTGAATAATCATCAGCCACTTCGTTACCATTATTTTCCATCCATTTAGTCGGATCTTTGTGCATCGTGACCCATCTTCTGGTGTTATAAGTAAGAGTTTCTGCACTGTGCCAGCAACCCTGCTTCCTTTGATTTAAAGTTAAGTGCTGGTCCAAACCATCACAAGACAGTGTTGATTTCATAGGAAGATGTAACTGCTTTGCTGCCATGTCTTCTACAATATTGTCTTTCTTTTCTTTTACAGAAACAATTGTTTTTGCTCTTGAAGCTCTGCTAATAGTCTTAAAGGTTTTGCTACCTCGAGAACCTAAAGGAGGCTTGCGGAAAACCCTTGCCAGGGCCATTTTTATTCCTGAGCCAACTGACTGAGAAAGAGCTTTACGGATTGTCTCCAAGCCTTTGTTTCCTTCATGGGTTAAACCCTTTCCTCTCTTAGGTATATTTTTTGGTTGACCTGATTGCTTTATTATTGGAAGCACCTTCTGACTACTTTTAGCATCTAAATCTATTGTATTTTTTAAAGCTCCGTTATGATTCCAGTCTGAAGATGAATTAACTTTTTTTTTAGTCCTTCCTTCGCATGGTACGTTTTCTTTTACTAACATTTTCTTATTTTCAGAGGAGCCTGTCCTACTTGAAGACCCTTGACTACATCTTGAGGGCATGGTGTTAGAACGTCCTCTAGGTTTACCAAATAGACTTTCATCAGACACCCATTTTTTAGGAAAGGTTTCCTTATAGAGGGACGATGTCGACTCTGATAATTTGTTCCTTCGAAGAAATTGGCTGTTAAACAAAAACGTAGAAGATTTCAGAAGATTGATTTGATTTGTTTTTTAGCATATGGTTCTTTTACTTAAGGAAATTTTACTGACCTGAAAATGGGTGAATGTTGAGGATAAAGTCGAGACAAAAGGTCAACAGAAAAAGAATGCCTCCGTAAAACCATTGGTCGTTCTTTGCGCTTTGAAGGAGACACAAGCTCAGGAGACTGGGGTTCACCAACTCTGAGTAAAAAGGCAGTCTCCAGTCTCTGAAGCTCTTGCTTTGCCTCTAGCAGGTGTCGCTTGCGAGAAATTCTTTCTAGCTGGTAGCGCAGTCTTTTGCGCCGAATGCGATTTTCATTTCTACAGAGCGCATGGTGTTTGAGAAGCTCTTCTTGCACCACTCGTTTCCTATCATCCACAAGAGGTGATGGATGGACTGTTTTGTTGCTGCACTCAATCTCATTAATACTAACTGGTGCAGAAGTAGGAAGAATTTCTGTTAGCACCCCTGAGTCAAGTGTTCTGTTCTCTCTGATTGCAGCGAGACGCTGCTTTTCCTGCAAGATCCACTGCTGGACTGTAAGATACATAAGATAGGAAATGTGTTTTTGTTAGAGACAAAAAAGCACATCTGTGATGTGCGGTGGAAAAGTTAAGCAATTTATAAGATGTATAAAGTAAAAAGGATATAATAATATTTATGCATTATAATAATGTTACATACAGTATCTATCTATCTATCTATCTATCTATCTATCTATCTATCTATCTATCTATCTATCTATCTATCTATCTATC
>JAOTRA010000002.1:5987991-5999150 GCA_026260255.1 Pseudolaguvia tuberculata | reverse complement strand
CTATCTATCTATCTATCTATCTATCTATCTATCTATCTATCTATCTATCTATCTATCTATCTATCTATCTATCTAGCAAAATATAAAAAACTAATTATATTTAGTCTTTCAGTCGGTGACTTTTGGACACAGAAGCATACACATATGAAATTAACTGTAATAACTCAGCAAATAACTCACTTTCTGACTGCTGCTTTCGAAGATGTGCCTGATCTTTTTCCAATTCTTTCTCAGCTTTTCTCTGTTCCACCAGAATCTCTTCACATAGACATTCCACGTATTGCTGATGCTCCTCCAGCCTTTGCCAGGAAGCTAAACTTTCACTAACTTCCTGACAGGACACTTCCTCTGCCCTAAACATACATAGACATATATAAAGATATGCTAATGTTATCACATCACAAAAGACATGTAGACTACTGGGTTGGCATATTTGCTTTGCTTACATTAAGCGTCTTTCAGTAACCAGGTAACCGGGCAAAAACAAGATAATAATGCTCAAGAGATCTCATTATCAGTGCACTTCCAGGTACTAGCACGACTCATATGAAGTACAGGACAAACTTTTTACCTTGACTTGGGAGTTAGAGCGTTAGAGCTGAACAGCAGGCCACCTTCAATGATCTGTATAGTAAAAAGTGTAATAAAAAGAAGCATCTAAGATGTCTGGACTGTGCTTTTCCTTTTTAATAATTGTTTTAAGAAAAGATACCCGAACAGAATATGGAATATGTGAGAAACATACACGTCTTCTCTCCTTCAAAGCTGCTGCCTCTGCGGGGTGGTTAAAACGGAACTTCTGTCCTCCTAATGTTATTACTGCACCTTAAAACCAAGCAGACAGGTGGATTTCACTTATAGGCTTATACACCCCAGTGCCAAATACTGCCACACTCGGTCATTTTAGTAATCCACTAATCTCTAATTGTGCGGGGAAAGTAGTGGCACAATTGTATAAAATGTTGTACTTGTAATTCTGAGATCAGGTTCCCAGAACCATCAAGTTACCACCAAGCAAGGGATTTAACCCCCAGTTGCTCAGTTGTATAAAAAAGATAAATGTAAGTATTTTTATATATAAGGAAGTCTGCCAAATGCTGAAAATGTAAACAAGTTACCTTGTGCGAGTCGACAGGGTTCAATGACTCCGCTGTTGTTGACCATGCAGGCTGTGTGTGCTCTAGGTTTGAGGATAACCACCCCGTTCTGATTCTCAATTTCACAAACCGAACCCTCTGGCATGACTAAGACATATTACAAAGCAAGTGATTATACACAACGTGGCACTTTTTTAAGAATTTAATGGCATTACTGTAAAAAAAAAAAATTCTATAGAGACATGAAGCATTTTTACCGATATGGGGTTTGTCTTCATTTGGATCCTGAGGTCCAATGCTTGTGATTCCTTCCTGCATTATACAGTTGGAGGATTGTTAACAAGAACATACTTTAATATTAAATGTTGGTAAAAAAGAAAAAAATTCTTCTGGTACAGGGTTCGAATTTGTTACCTACAAACTTAAACCATGCAGTGTTATGTTTTTTTTTTGTTAGATTAAGGGGTTAGAGTAAAAACTGTTCAAGTCTAAGAACTTTTCATTTAATTTTTTTATTTAATTAGTTGTCATTTGGGAGACACCCTTGTATACAGGGACTTGAATTGATCTCATGTATATCTGATTAAGGACGTAAAGAAATACTCCTTGCTCTATTTTCACTCCATTAGTGAAACATTTGTGACTTATTCATGCTCCACTGTAAGTATTTTATTATAGATAGATACGTTGAGTCTTGGGGCGGCACGGTGGCGGAATGGTTTGAACAGTCACCTCACAACAAGAAGGTCCCAGTTTCCTCCCACAGTCCAAAAACATGCAGATTAGGTTGTTTGGTGATTCTAAATTGTCAATAGAAGCGAATGTTTGTAAATGGTTGTTTGTCTATGTGTTTCCCTGCGATGGACTGGCAACCCATCCAGGGTGTACCCCCCACCTCTCGCCCTATGTGAGCTGGGATAGGCCCCCCCCCGTGACCCCGAATTAGGGAATAAGCGGGTAAGAAGATGAATGAATGAATGAATGAATGAATGAATGAATGAATTAATAATGCACATACTCCATTAGAGGTTTCTTCTTAGCAGTTCTTCAATTCTTAGCAATTCTTAGTAGATCTCAAAATGATCTTAAAGCCTTAGAATATAGCCTCGACTATACCTTGCTTTATTTATACACATAACTGCAGAAAAAAATTTGAAAACGGGAATAAGCTGGTGCAGACAAGCAAAGCTCTTTTACCTGGCTGTTGCAGGCATCTCAAAGAATTTTGCAGATAGAGCAAAAGTAAGAAAAAAATGGTGACAAAGGAGAATCTGAACAAAAGGAAAAGTTATTAGTTAGAAAGCAGGCTATTCAAATAGAGCAGATTATGCAAACATACAAGAATGTTAGGCAAGGGCAATCTCATGAGCTGGAGCTGAAGAAAAACTGGGCAGCACTAAGGTCAGTACCGGGAGATGGTAAATAGTGACTCCTGTGCTTAGGACATCCGATTCCAGAGAGATGAGATGGGGTTGAAGAGAATGGATCTGAACACCTGTTCTGTCCTGATTAATGTCTACACTATACTGTTCCAGAAGAGCTCGCTTATCCCGCCAACTCTCTGACCAGTTTTTAGTCAGCTGCTCTACCTAGAGGGGAGACAGATAATAATGTCCGATTATTTTAATGCTGAGCTTAAAAAACAACAAGCTTTGGATATTTGCGATTTATATGCCACATATATAGTAATTTTGTCATATTAACAAACCTTGAGTTCATTTTGCAGGACTATGTCTGAGAGGCTGTTGTCTCTCTCATCACTCAGAGACGGACTGGGGTTTCTCTGCTGAAGACATTCATGAGTTATTACTTTTGCTGTCTGCCACCGGAAGCGTTTTAAAGTAGACATTAATTACCATAGAGAAACTCAGAAGCATGCTTTTCAGACGATCGATCTCTTCACGAAGTTCCCTGATCAGCTTCACACTGGCATCCTGGAAATAAAATTGAACAGCAAATCAAGTTGTCTCTTCAGTAATCAGTAGGAGTGAATGGCAGTAATCAGAGAATGGAAGAAAAAACTCATTAGGAGTCACACCTCATTGACTCTTGGCTTGTTGACAATGTTTTTGGCATGAGCAGCATAGCGGAGGGTGCTGAGAGTCTCATTGTAGCTGATGCAAGATGGTGAGATTGCTAAAGGAAAGAAAGAGATCAATCAGCCAATCAGACATTTTCTTTAGTGCTAAACGTTTACAGGGTCACTGCAAATTCGAAATGTGTCTCAAGGGGCATAGGACACAAAGCAAGGGGACACTGTGGACACCCAAACTATCACAGAATAGTTTAGAGATTTGTCAGTCTGTTTACAACAGACATGGGACAGAAAGATGGACAAATTAAGAACAAGATACAAATTAAAATTGCTAAAATCAAACGCACAACCCAAAAAGTTCAAGAAAATAAAGCCAAACACTAAGTCAACTATTTGTTACTTAAAAATTAACAACTATTCTCAGTTCTCAGCACCACCAAGTTGCCACTGCTGGGCCCCTGAAAAAAGGCCTAGCTACTAATTTCTCAGATGTATAAATGAGATCCCATTTAATTCACTTTGGATAAGGTGTCCAAATGCTATAAATGTAATTTCTTTTACATTTGCAGCGTTTGGTAGACGCTCTTATCCAGCATTCGTCAATAAGTGCTGCTGGCAAACAAGACATCCCTCTCCTGAAACATTTTATAGAACATCATAGATCACTTGAAATTGTTATATACATTTATAATGGTTATAAACATTTTATGCAATAATAGCAGTTGAACGTTTAATTCCTAATCAGCTATGATTCTTTTTATTATTTCATATATATACAAGGAATCTAACTTGTCAAATGACTAAAATCAAACAAAAATCTTGTCGACTCATAACGCGAGGAACAATATTCCTTTGTTAAAAACACTACAACTTTACTTTAGCTTACATAGTCAGTCTTCTACAAATAAACAGACTCACTTGCGATCATGATCGTTCTGGAATTGCCCCCCAGACTGTCTTTGAGGAGCCAAGTGAGGACGGAGTCTCTGTAAGGAATGAAGCAATGTCTGCGGCTGCTGTTGGACAGGGAGCTGGACAGGCTGCCAATTGTGCTGGCCTCGCCCTCACTCAGCATGCTGTTAATGCTATGACTGCTACTGCACATCTGTGAGTTCTGAGCTAAAGGACAACATCAAAAAAAGAAAAGACAACAAGTATAATAGACAGATGTGTAGGATATAAAGAATATTGCATTTTCTCCATACCAAGTGCAGATATGACGATTCCGAGAGTAACCAGAGACTTGTTGATGTTGGCTCCTTCAGTTATCCGATCTCGGCAATAATTAGGGTCGGCTCGTTCACTGATGGGCAAAGAGCATTAAAAAATTGTGAGATGTTTGCATGTGAAATAACTATGCATCTCCACTAGGGGGAGACTAGCTCATAATCATAGAGTTATTAGGAAATAGAAGATAATCCCCAACCTGCCTGCCAAGTCCACCAAGTTGATCTTGCTCACTATTTCGGATGGAAGATTATTCTCTAGTATTGCCTTAAAAACACCAAGACAACATGGAAGCAAATGATATATTATGCCAAAATCAAAATGATATATTATGCCAAAAGTATATTCACAGAATTTACTTAGAGGGAACCCCAACCAAAACTAAAGGAACAAAAATAGTTAAATAGTTAGCTGTCTCTTACCAGTAGCATCTGTAATATCTGATATAATAGTTACTTAATATAATTAAACATTTCCAGTTGTTTATTAACCAAAATGCCTAGAAATACATGCCTCTAGCTGGGCACAGGCCTTCATTCAGGCTACCTCACAATTTAGTGGACAGCAACATAAAAGTATGTGTAATGTGTATTATAAGAGGAAGCTTTTCTGGAAAACAGGGAAATCCTTATGTTGAATAGATGTGGGTTTCAAACCTGTGTGTACTGGATACTGAAAATGGCATGTGATCGACTGCTAGCATCGTGAACATGTGTGGCAGCTGTGATGCGGTTAGCAATGCCCTCTTCCAGCAGATCTATTGCCTGCTTGGAATCCTCCACCACATGCTGAGTAAGACCTGGAACAAACACATAGTATTAAAGACATCTTAATGTTACTCTTTAAATACACTGGACAATTTAATTCTAGGGTGGTGCGTTGGCGTAGTGGATAGCACAGTTGCCTCACAACAAGAAGGTCCTGGGTTCGAATCCCGGGCTGGGATCTTTCTGTGGGGAGCTTGCATGTTCTCCCTGTGCTTGCGTGGGTTTCCTCCGGGTGCTCCGGTTTCCTCCCACAGTCCAAAAACATGCAGATTAGGTGTATTGGTGTACCCCCCGCCTCTTGCCTTATGTGTGCTGGGATAGGCGCAGCGTGACCCCGGATTCGGGAATAAGTGAGTCAGAAGATGAATGAATGAATGAACTTAATTCTACATGGAAATAAAGTCCTTTTTTGATGTGACACATTTTGGTCAGGACGAAGTGCAATTCTTTAATTAAAGGTGTAGTCATTGTTACTGAAGTAAAAGAGAATTTCGTCCCATGTCTCTTAATTATGCAGTTATGTAATCCATCAATCATGTTGAAACCGCCAATTAGCACCATCAGTACTAGCAGGGCTCTTATACATCTGGTGGCACTTCCTGATAGCCCTCTATATAAACCAGCCATCTTTGTTTGTATGTTACAAAGTATTTTACATATTTTGTATGATTCTGAGATTTTGCTGTGTGTTCTGGATTTGTTTGCCTCTACAATAACTGACTTCCTGTTTCCAACTGCTGCCTGTTTTTCGACCACTATTAAGAACTTTTTTAATTGATTCATAAAGTCAACTGTTGTAATATAATTCTTTGTCTGCGCTGACATCAGCAGTTTTATTGACTAATTATTTACCTTATATGATCCAATGACTGTATTTATAGTACTTGACCAGAGAGAGAAAGGAGAGAGAGAGAAAGGAGAGAGCGAGCGATTGTTTCAGATTCTGTGTATTCCTCTGGGCTTTTTAAAGCCACAGGAAAGTGAAGTCATTTCCTTTGCTGTTTAGGGAATTGTCCTGATATACTCAATGCTGGATGTTGGACACAAGACAAAAAAGACTAAAGGAAATTGAAGTTGAGTCATTAGAATTGCCAGTGAACAGGCCAGTGTTGGTTTGTAATTTTGGTTGTCTTTTTTGAGTGTAATTTTAAACATTTGTTCTTCTTCTACATATAAAACTCTCACCCTGTACATAAGGCCCTTTTTCCGGGTGCTCCCTCACACGCAAGGCTGCTGGCTTTTTTTGGTCTGCCCCTCTTAAAAGATCCCGAACTCGCTCGTTGTAGATCTCTAAGAAACTAGAGGAGTAAAGGGAGGCCAAACTAATTATTTTCTTACAAACAAACAAAGGGTCCCTAGTCTGAGTCGTGAATAGGATACAAATACACTAACACAAACTGCAATGCTTTCTTACCTAACTTCAACTCTGCAGGTCTGTCCATCAGATGAATCTATACTCGATTGGAACAGCCCCTAAATATAAAAAATCTCAGTATCAGCTAAAAATGTATTTATTATTGATATTAGAATATTAGATGTTAGCTTTTCATATCAAAACTTACTTTGCAAATCCTTGGTGTCAATCCAACAGAATCCTGCAGAGGAAAAATAAAGGTGAGGTGAGGTGATTAATCATGTGCTTTGTGTTTGTAATCATTATTTTAGGTACAGTGATGCACTGTATAACTCACTGGATTGCCCATCATGGTGTAAGTCTTTCCTGAGCCTGTCTGTCCATATGCAAACAGACAGACATTGTAGCCTTCATTCGCTCCAGCCAATACACACATTCCCAGATCCTGAAATACCTGCAAAAAAGCACACTCGTTATTTACGCGTAAACAATACAGTGCTGGCATGTGTGTCAGGGAACAACTTTTCACAAGGACCAACAAAAAAGTTTATATAATATAATATAATATAATATAATATAATATAATATAATATAATATAGGGGCTGCACAGTGATGTAATGTTTATCACGGTCGCCTCACAACAAGAAGGTCCCGGGTTCGATTCCCGGGCCAGAGATCAAATGTGCGGAGTTTGCATGTTCTTGCTTGGGTTTCCTCCGGGAAATTAGGGATTTTGGGAATAAGCGGGTAAGAAGAAGATGAATGAATGAATAATATAACATAACATAACAACATAACACAACATAACATAATATTATATAATATAAGACGACAAAAAGAATAGATCTTGTCATGTTTTATATGCTGTAATTCATACGTTGCCGATAATCTATACAAACCATAATTACATCTGCATAAAGAATATTCAAGCAAATCATATGCAATTGACAGTCTAACTTAGGCAGTGACACTTAGTCACCTTTCGACACTGACTGTTTTAGTTTTTTTAGTGGAATTTAACCTAAAATGCTCTAATATTTTTACAGAATACCAGAAGCGGTCGTATATCATCAGCAAGCATAGAAAGTAAAAGCAGACCGAGAACCAAAAACAGAAAAAGGGTTAAAAAAAAACTAGTACTGAAAGGCTTGATGTTACCATGTGAAGGTTTGGAACTCAAGCTGGTATAGGTGTATTATTTTTGCCTAGCACAAACACAGACTGAATTATTCCCTTATATTGCGTGAACGGCTAAGAGTCTTAATTCCTTTTAAGTCACATTTGTAAAAAAAAAAAAAAAAAAAAAAAAAAAAAAAATCTACTGCTTTTTTAGATGAAATATTTTCTATATCAAATATTGACAATGGCACAATTCTAGAATAGTGAAACCACAAATGACATTCTCCATGTGCCAGCCAATAAGCTCCAGTAACACAATGATAGCTATTCATTTGGGAAAAAAGAGTTCACCCTCTCAACTTCAAACAGTTCTCTGTCCAATCTGCTGTGTACTAAAGGCGTACATCGGTTTATACATCTACTAATCTGCTCAAAACTGTGAGTCAGCAAATTTAAAAAAAAGGCCTCAAAGCTACTGGAGGGCACATGTGTTAACTAACAATACTCAGCTGGAGTTTTTACCCTACCAGTGGCCATTCTGAATAGGGGCTAATTGGCAGGCAATCTACTAAAAGAAGCGGTTCAGCAGTAACCTACTAAAGAGAGCTTGCACTTCTGTCTATTTTTCATTTAATTAGCTTGAGCTTAAATCCCTTGCAAAATCAATGCATGGCTTGTTGAAAAAAATAAAGAAAAACAAACTTCACTGAACTGGGGTCACTTACAGGTTTTACTTTCACAGCATGAAAATAATTAATGTAACACACTCTAGTGCCATACATAATAGCCAAAAGCTAAGCATCTCAAAATGTGGTCCGGGGGTTTGTAAAGAAAGACCATGAAATCCTAACATTGTTAAAGTAGCGGAAATCAATTTATAGCATTATTACCCGGGTCGGGGGTCTTTCGGTGCCAAGTTTGCATGTTGTGGGTTCCCCCTGGGTACTCTGGTTTCCTTCCACAACTCCAAAAACATGTACATTAGGCAGATTGCTGAGTTTAAATTAGCCATAAAGTCCCAGCCATAAGGTTACAGCCTTAGTGCCGGTTCCAAGCCTGGATAAATGGAAAGGTTTCATTAGGAAGGGTATCAGGGGTAATACCCCGCCAAGTCGTATGTGCTGTTCACGGGATTGGTCCGCGGTGGCAACCCCTAACATGAGCAGCCGAAGGACAATAAAAAATGATGCCAATATAAATAAAATAAAATGAAGAACAACAAAGTTCATAACAAAAATATAATATAATATAAAGAAATAACTCTATTGGGGGTGTAAGACTATCTGTAGTATTGTATCAGTATCTGTTCAAAATAAAGCCCTCAAAGGTTCACAACTACATGGTCCACAATATCAAGTTCATTATTGGTCTAAAGTTTTTTATAATTGGCCTGAGATATTGTCATGCATATTATTATCAGTGGTGATGTTGCTATTATCTTATTTTAGTATATCATTTAGTGAAGGTGTTGAACAGATACCAGAAAGACAGAAGGTAGAATCTCAGCCCCACCAAGCCACCCCTTTGGGTGTTTTTGTTTATGTTTAATGTCATGTTTTACATTCATTGTTTCTTATTGTTTATGTCTTTGTCTAAGCTAAGCTATTCTAGTTATCTAAGCTAATGTAAGGTAAGTTCATGTTTAGTCTTTTTTACTTCCTGTTGTCTTTGTCATGGGATATTTGTGCCGCATGTGTTCCTGTCACATGATTCCTTTGTCCATTGGTTTGTCTTTTGTATATATAACCCCTTGTAACCTAGTGTCTATGTGGATGAATGTTTGATAGTTTAATAGATTTAGGGGGAAGCTCAAATTACAGACTGGGGTCTAAACTTCACCTGATTATAAGTATTGACCATCCAAACATCTTACTATACTGTAATTTAAGTAGTTGAGGTTTTTCGGAAAAAAGCATTTCTGTAGAACCAGAGTCCCAGAGCTCTCCTTTATACATATCCACCCAGAAAATGTTCTAGAAGCTTGTAAAAACTTTGTTTATTTGTGTATTTGTATCTGTTTGGAAGACAAAATGTCTTTACATATTCAAATATTACTCTTAACTCAGACTTCTCTAGTTCTGCTACTTCACATCATTAAAACACTATTAATACAGCATGTCCTGCATGGGACCAACAGCCCCAAATATGGCCCTAACAGAGATTCACATTTACAATCTGTGAACCAGTAAAACCCACCAAGGGGTCGAGCATGCAGGCAACCAAGTATCAAAAAACAAGACTAAACTCTACCATCAACAGGAAGGATGTTGTTATGCTTGTTTTCCTTAAGGAAATCGATAGGAAAACAAAACTACAAGACACAAGCCTTAGTTGGCCTTCTTTAACATGCCCTAATCTTAAACGTGTTCATACCAACTATCACGCAAGTATAAATCAGGACTACATCCAGTCACAAAAGAAATACATACAGCAAAAGTTGCCTTTCTATAGGACACACCAAAATACATCAGTGGCATTGATCAGTGAAGAATGCTGAACATGAAAACTGAGGTTAAGGTAAGTTTCTAAAAGAAAAAAGAGGCAAAAAGTAGGAGGCGAGGAAGAATGTATATAAATATGTGTAATAAATCCAATTTATCAAAAAAAAAAACCCTACATACATTATTGTGAACAACTGCAAAGAAACAAGCTTTATTTGGCTGACTCCAGAAGAGCAAGACCTATGAAACTCATCACTGATTTCAGTTAGGCTATTAAATCACAACCCTTACATTACACTAGCATGTTATTATCTCAGCCAGATCCTGATGTATGTGCTGGACATGTTCTATTACAGTTATGGATTTAGAAGAACATGCACTCGGCTTTCGGTAATTTTTAAAGATACAGAGAAAGGATTACTTTGCGTTGTATGGTTTTTTTAGAGTAACTCTTTAAATTTAACGTTTAAATATTATGGTTTCAATGTTGGATATGTCAAGTTTAATATTCTGTTTATATCTTCATGTGAACTAAGTGACAAAGAGTTGGGGGTGTATGTGTGTGAGAAATAGAGAGTGAGAGAAAGGGGAAGAGAGGGAGGGAAAGTGGAAGGGAGATTATTGGCAATGACATTTGCAGACTTTTGTAAGTCAAGAAAACAAGACGGGAGAGGAAAGACAGGAAGGACCACCTTCCATTTAGCAGCCACCTGTTGCTGCAGCAAGTAGACTTCTAAATTAAACCAAGGTCAAATAAAGTAATGTTAGCTATGGAGAGATTCTGTAAAAATTCAGTATTTACTATACAGCGTTATTGTCTTAGTTAGTGATTTTTCTGAATAACACAAAATGGCACTTTATTCTCTCTTTATTGCCAATGTTTTTGAAAGATAATCCATTGATTCAAAATTCAAATGGTTGTCAGCGAATAACTTAAACCAGAGTATGGGCAGTGACGAAGAATCAGCCACTGGCATGCGATACACAGACAGTGTGTCTATTATTTTTCAAGACGAGCAGCACATACAGACTAGAATGACTGTGACAGAGAGAGAGAGAGAGAGAGAGAGAGAGAGAGAGAGAGAGAGAGAGAGAGAGAGAGAGAGAGAGAGAGAGAG
>JAOTRA010000002.1:5952534-5978263 GCA_026260255.1 Pseudolaguvia tuberculata | reverse complement strand
TTGTCACCCCCAATGAAAATCTCAGCATCTTCAACTCTGCCACCTCCAGCTCCGCCTCCTGTCTTTTTGACAACGCCGCTGTCTCTATACCGTACTACATCAAATGTCGATAATAAGCCTTTGTCTAGTTTTGGGCAGGTCACAGACTGTAAGAAGTCAGAAAACAGATACAGAGAGTAGAGTAGTGCAACAATAAATGACATGCTGTTGTGTTTCTCTGGCCTACCTTTTTTTTCTTAGTTTTTTACACAGTTATCCAGCCTCCTTATCCTGCTTTTTGATTTTTAATATTTCGCTTAGCCAGACATCTCTGAGCAAACGCTCTCTGTGTCGTCAAATTGTGAAATGATTCCGAGTCAGTCTGTTGTTTGTTCTTTTCTCCAGCAAACCTAACAGGTCATGTAGAACGTGTAGGCATTGAGAATTTCGAACTGCTAAAAGTTCTCGGTACAGGAGGTGAGTACAGGTGGATTTGCTTCTCCTTCTATGCTTATGTTTCTCCTGTTCTTTACATCAGTCGACTCAAAATGTGTTATTTCTGAACAGCATACGGAAAGGTGTTCTTAGTACGCAAAGTAAGCGGACATGACTCGGGCAAGTTGTATGCCATGAAGGTGCTGAAAAAAGCCACCATCGTCCAGAAAGCAAAGACAGCCGAGCACACACGTACAGAGAGACAGGTGCTGGAGCATATAAGACAGTCTCCGTTCCTTGTCACCCTGCACTACGCCTTCCAGACTGACACCAAGCTTCACCTCATTTTAGGTACGAATCTTCTTTTCCTTTTTCCTACTTTCAAGTTAACCATATTAGAGAGATATTGCCCCCAGATGTTTTAACAGAGCTAACAGAGACCTCTGCAAGACCCATTGATACCAGACTTTGACATTGATACCAAACTGTGATTGCAGATTATGTGAATGGGGGAGAACTCTTCACCCACTTGGTGCAAAGGGTACATTTTAAAGAACAAGAGGTGGCTTTATACAGCGGAGAGATCGTCCTTGCACTTGAACATTTGCATCAGGTACGAAGCAATTCGTGATGTTTTTGATAAGGCCAAGCTTTTTTATTTTTAGTGATAAGTTGTTAAGCACATTTCTGGATATTTTGTTAAACATCACTATATTTGCCACTGATTGGCTTTTTACCGCCATAAGAAAGAGCAATACACAATTGTTACCAGTGTAGTGTAATCCTGCATTGGCCACTCGCCCAAAATCTATTCGACATGGCTGCTAAGTGAGCTCTGTTCCGTGCAGAACAACACATCGAACCAAAGAACCATATCTTAGATCTCTCACAGTTTCAAGTTGTGCAAACGCAGCCGTGAGTGGCAGATATAGAATCTGTAATAAAGATAATCTCATTAATGCTGTCTTGTCTTTCCTTAGCTTCTTTTAAATAACAGCACATGCTCCTCCTAATTTGTTCTAATATTGTTCATATCGATATAAGAATTATATTGTGTCAACTGAAATTATATATATATCGGGATACAATTTTGAAATGTTGAAAATTACAATGTCTGACTTTTTCTGCCATGCAATATTTGTGCCAAAAATGCAGTTTCATGTATTTTCACACATTCCTCCACCACTCCCACATCTAATCAATTCAATTGCAAACCTTTATCATGCAGTTTTGTGAAGAAAAAAATTTCCCTGTTAAAATATCTTTGTCACCTCAAAACTTTTTCGTTTCCTTACTCATTATTCATCACATCTGCTCTATTTTTTGCTATTACAAAGAATCCAGGGCATCCAATTAAATGGACACAAATATAGCCCAATTATTCTCAAAGGCATTGTTTACAGAAAGCGGCTGGGGTTTTTTTTTGTTTTGTTTTTTTAAATTTTTTTTTATACACATCATGTTGTTTCAGAACAGCTGCAATTTATTTAAAAAAATATTGCCCAGGGAACTTTCAGGCTTAAGCCTACAAACCAACACTCAGTATTATAGCACACACACTGACAGCTTGACACGCATGTAAACGTAAAAAAAACTCTCAAAGCTGCTATTATGAAGCTCAGACCTCATTTCTAAAAGCAGAATCTTCTAAATGAAAAACAAAAGGCAAATCAACCTCATTCTTTTCAGCTGCCGTTTTGTTGTTCACTGTAATCAGTCTGCCTGTTTTCTTTTCAGCTCGGGGTCGTCTACAGGGACTTGAAACTAGAGAACATTCTACTGGACTCACTTGGTCACATTGTCCTGACAGACTTTGGACTTAGCAAAGAATTTGATGAGGTGAAGACCATTTACATTCCCAACATTTAGCAGCTTCCCTTAATCAGAGTGGCTTATATTGATCTCCTTTGTATATTTGTGCAATTGAGGATTAAGGACCTTTTAGCAGTGGAACATTGGTGCTCAAACCCATATCTTACAAACTTTAGCATTCCAACACTTGCAACAACAACTGCATTACCACTTTCCATATGAAAGTCATACATTTCAGAGAGGCTGAACATTGAAAGATTGATCATAAAAAGGTTTTGTATTTACGTTAATAGTTGTTTATATTTTAGACAACAGATTAAATAAATATCATATTTTGTGTGTCAAGTATACGTTTTGTTAACAGAGAACACAGTATTTCATTATGTGGATGCTCTAGTCAACTATGTTTTGTTTACCCACCGTTGATGCTTCCATGCTAGTTACACTATATAGTGTTCAGCATCAGCATAATAAAAAACATTTCCAGGGGTTTTACAGTAATGTCCATCAAATCTCACTGCAATTTCTTATGTTCACATAATTTCCACAGAAGCAGGAAGCTAGAGTAGGTTTATCTTATACGGATAAATACATTAGAGATGTTATCATTATAGGTTAGGCACACTGGCATGAACAGTAACAGTAACTACAATTACATTTGAAAAATGTATAAATGTAGCAAATAAATTATAACAAAATGTGTTCATCCATTTACAATTACAAGTATTTGTTAGTTATTCAGTAAAATATTTGTGATTTTGCAAAACAACAATTGATTTTGCTGAATGAAAAATAAATAATAAATAAATAATCTTGGAGACAGGGCAGAATCTTTGGATTCTAGGTAGAATATATAAAACCTGTTGTGAAATTGTAGTGTAGAATAAGGTTTAAAAATCCTGTTGCTAGTAGCACTTGTCTTTTTAGATTACGATTAGGATAAAACAATCAAACTAAAAGATAAAAATGTTGTGAGTGCATGAGCTCTGTTCATGTAAACTTAAAGGCAAGTTCTTTCTTCCTTGCTTATATTTGTAGGTAGAAAGGGCTTACTCTGTGTGTGGCACAATAGAATACATGGCCCCTGAGATTGTAGAAGGTGGCGAATCAGGACATGACAAGGTAATCTTCGCTGGGCTTCTCCTCACTTTTTTAAATATTTATTTGCTTTTGCTTTATATATGTAATAATGTGCTGTATATTAGATACAGTAAATAGCTCTTGCTTGCAGGCGGTAGACTGGTGGAGTCTGGGGGTGCTAATGTACGAGCTCATGACCGGTGGCTCTCCTTTCACTGTAGACGGTGATGAGAACTCCCACTCTGATATAGCTAAGTGAGTACACATTACACTGTGCTTTTTGAAATGCAGGACAATAATGACCGTTCTATTTTGTTATGAACAGGGTGAGTATCAAAAAGTTTTCAATTTTTACATCACAGGAGAATTCTGAAGAGGGATCCTCCATATCCCAAGGACATGGGTCCTTTGGCCAAAAACATTATTCATCGGCTGCTTAGTAAGGATCCGAAAAAAAGACTGGGCTCTGGGCCCTCTGGAGCTCAGAATGTTAAGCGCCACCCATTTTACCAGGCAAGAGAATTAATCATTTTAAAAACATTAGTAGGAAATTCTTTATTGTTGCAGCTTCATTTGAGTTATACGAAAGTTATAGAACCCAAAATAAATATTTGTGATTGATTCAGAAAATAATTTGGGAGGATCTGGCTGCCAAAAAGGTTCCAGCTCCGTTTAAGCCAGTCATTCGGGACGAACTGGATGTGAGTAACTTTGCGGAGGAGTTTACTGAGATGGATCCAACGTACTCCCCTGCTGCACTGCCTCAAAACTGTGACCGTATTTTCCAGGTGAGGGTCAGAAAAACATTTTATTAATGTTTTACAGTTCATTTTTAATGGTAAATGCTAAATACATGTTAGTCATGAACCTGAAGCGGTTTTGTCACCTAGAAGTGATATAAGGTTAGTTTCGGTCATTAAGTTGACCCTCTATTTGCCTTTGGGCAAAAGTAAAAAGTCAGTATTTGACATTCTATAATGATTGTGTAAATAATGTAAGCCTGGCTGGCTGTGTTGGTATTGAAATGAGCAGAAGGGCTGTTTAGAGACATGTAATTATGCTGATGTGGAGATGGATTTAAGTATCAGATGTGAATGACTATTTTTGATGCGACTTGAACCATAATGTTGCCTATAACATGACGCCAGCTGATGTCGGCCCCATTGAATGAAATGGTATCTATGATTGCCTTCTGGATGCTCCACTCCGCAGGATCAATAGCTCCATTAACGAGACTGTCATGCAATGAAAGGTTGGCGTCTGCTAGAATAACCATGCCTGCCTCAATTACTCCTTCAGCCTTTGATTACTAACTTCAGCTTCGCTTTAAAAAAAAAAAAAAACCACACACACAAAAAATGCTGCTCTTTCATGTACTGAAGAATTCTGGTCCCTCGTAATTTGCTGGTGTTGCTACGATTGCGTCTGCAGCGATAACTTTAAACTTGGGTGTCTTGTCTTAGACCCCCCATCCCACCCTGCCTCTCAAGCCCTTCACAAAACCAAATTAAGTTGCATTAGAGGGACGTGATGTGATTTGAAAAGCAGAGCAATCAAACAGCTCGGCTCGGCAATTAAGAGCATTTCATCTATTCATCCCTCCATCCTTCCGTCCATCCATCCACTCCTCCAACCAGTGTCGCACCCACAGCTGCACTCTCAGTTTCTGACGGGGCCACTGCTAACTGCTGAGTCTTTTATGCAGTTTAAACACCATAGAGAAAGCACTTACTGCAGATGGACAACAAATGTGACTTTCTAACTCAAGCTGCTCAAAACTGGGGGGAAAAACACAAAAGGGCTGTTGTAGGGATGTGGTTTTTTGTTTTTTTTTAACGCTTGTAGTTATTTGACATCTGGATTGAATCAGTTTATTATGCTCCTAACAGGTAATTTAGAAAAACAGATGCTGTATGTTTCTCTGTTTGTTAGTACGTTTTTACACAATGTATATAGAATTGTTGACAAGTTAAAGACCTGTCTGAACTCTGATGGCCTCTAGGTACTGGCAGATATGCTTATTATAGTTTCAGTATTACTCCATTCACCTTACTAAAGATCTTTGCTTCATCTTGGCTTTGCGTTTGTCTGAATCTGTGCTATCTGCTGCAGGGATACTCCTTCATAGCTCCCTCAATCCTGTTCAAGAGGAATGTTGTGATGGATGACCCAGTTCAGTTGTGTGGCGAAGTAGAAAGGCCTGGATCGGCTGCAGTCGCACGCAGTGCCATGATGAAGGTAACAACACACCAAATCATGTTTTTGGTGTTATAATAGGGGCTATGAAATATTAAGGGTTTGGGAATATCATGTTTTATGTGTGTGATTAGGGTCGACGCGGTGGCTTAGTGGCTAGCACAGTTGCTTCACAACAAGAAGGCCCCGGGTTCGATTCCCAGGGTTAGGGTTATCTTTCTGTATGGAGTTCTCCCCGCGGTTGCGTGGGTTTCCTCCGGGTACTCCGGTTTCCTCCAATCGCCCAAAAACATCCATGTTAGGCAAAATTGCCCCTAGGCAAGGAGTGAGTGTGTGTATGTGTGTGATTGTTTGTCTATGTGTACCCTGCGATGGACTGGCAAACTGTCCAGGGGGTACCCCTGCTTCTCGCCCTATGTGCGCTAGGATATGCACCAGCAGACCCTCGTGACCCCGAATTAGGGAATAGGTGGATAAGAAGAAGAATGAATGGATGAATGTGTGATTTAGACCTGTTCTCTTGTGTTTTGTGAACCATGCAGGACTCTCCATTCTATATGAACTATGAGATGGACCTGAAGGAGACAGCACTAGGAGAAGGAAGCTTTTCTATCTGCAGGCAGTGTACACACAAAAAGAGTGGGCAGAAATATGCAGTAAAGATTGTCAGTAAAAGGTATTTACATACTGAGCTTATGGCGTAATAGATCGGAGGGTTCAGCCACTAGGACAAAACAATTGACCAAATTTCCAGAGAGATCGTAACATCCTACATTTCCAGGTAGATTTTTAAAAACAATTAAACCGTAAGGTTATTTCACTCAAACAAACAATATGAGGAAATTTTGGTTAAAATTAACTACATGAGCTAACAGTAACTGAGATGTTTGCTTTTATGTACCGATTATAGAGATTTCAGATTTTTTTTTTTTTGCGCATTTAAAGATTTTGGGATTAAGTTTGGGTTTACACTGTACGATTTGAGCCACAATTGCATGTATGTGTGTATATATCAAAGGGTTTTATTCCTCTTACACCACAGGTATTTGTAATCCCATAGTTTAATATAAAGTTATTTCCATTTAAAGTACTTTATCTAGTAAAAAATAAGCTTTGAGTCAGATTAGAATTATTGTTATTATTGTTATTTCTTTAGTCAGTTTAAGGCAGAATGAAAATTAAAACAAAAACACAGCTGGTCATGATAAAAAAAAACATCAACAAGTCCTGCCATTGGCTGTTTCTATAGAAACAATAATGTCTTAAATCGAGCGCATTAATACTGTATAAAGCTGTACCAGCTGCACTATTGTCAGAGCTGTACTGTTAGAGGAAATGAAAGGACACATTCTGACCGATCAGATTACCGCAGTCCTGGGATTTAAATACATACGCGTGTCTAGACTAAATTGATTTAATTAAACCAAGCTTGATTTTTTTTTAATGAGTTAATTTTACTTATAGATAAGTTGTACCTTAAAATGTTAGACAGTAAATATTCCAATCCACTAATAATGATAATAATATATGACGGTAATATTGATGATAGGTAATCATGCACTAATTATAAATAATATTGATAATAATAATGTAATGTTGTAACCTCCTAAAAGAAAGTATTCTTTATTTGTACAGTATTAAAAAAATATGAATTTATATACAAGATTGAATTGTTGTTCTGATTGTCTAGAGTTTATGTTTCATAATAAAAAAATAAACCAGCTTTATTTACTGCTGACTGTATGTGTATGTATTGCTTTTTTATAAAGAATGGAGGCACAGACACAGAAAGAGATAGCTGCTCTCAAGCTATGTGATGGACACCCTAATATAGTCAAGCTTCATGAGATTTATCATGATCAGGTAGGAAAGTGTGCGTGTGTGTGTGTGTGTGTGCGTGTGTGTGTGTGTGACACAGAGGCTGATATAGCACTGCTCTCTGCATGCTATGGCTTTATTCAGTCAGGAGAAGTGGAGCACAGCACAAGTCTCTGAATGCCCATTGCCCTACATTCAATGCAAAACCTTGCGGTGTTTGCTTTTCATTTCTATTCCTTTATTTTACTTTTCACAAAGTTTTGCCCTTAAGCTAAATTTTTTCTTAAGCCTACTTAAGTGAAAGTAGGTTTATTCCTTTGTTACTTTGTTATGATCCAAAAAACTGGTTGTGATATATACTTAACTCTGATCTGGAATGGCCTGTTCATTCATATGGTGCTTTAGCTCAAACAACAAAGTATGGCACTAATCTGCTCTGCCTGTGTGCCTTTTTTGCCTAAAGAATATTTGCCTGCTGCTTTTCATCTACTCTCTCACACATATACACACACACTTCTATGTCTGCGTGCAGCTGCATACGTATCTGGTCCTGGAGCTGCTGCATGGTGGAGAGCTCCTGGAACGGATCCGGAGGAAGCAACATTTCAGTGAGACGGAAGCAAGCCGCATCATGCGGAGGCTGGTGTCTGCCGTTAGCCACATGCATGACGTAGGTGTGGTGCATCGAGACCTGAAACCAGAGGTATAGCTGACCTTTTACCGCCATGGCACGTAATACTTGCCACCGAAAGCTGAAATTTATTTTAGGGTTGGGAGAACGGGTTTGACAACTTCCCAGATAATAGATACCACTTTAGATGAACCAAGTGGAAATCATATGAAGCAAGTGAACCAATTCCTGATTTTTTTTTTCCTCTAATGTAACACTGATAGGATATGACAATGATAATAAATTGGATATGAATTGAATATTTGCATTAACGTCTGGTATTAGCTGAAACAACAGCCAACCTTTAAATATGATGCTAAAAGCAAATTAGTAAATAGTCATTTCATCTTCATCCATTGCACCCACTGATTGTTGCACCGTTTTACTACCTTTTACAGTCTACTTTGGTTTGTTTTGGCAGCTATAGTGTAAATGCAGATATTGGCTGTGGGTCAGTTTCTAAAAAAAAAATGGGCATGAAGACCTGCAGTGTAAATACAGCCTTGAAGACTTTATTGTTGCTCACAGATTTTACTAAATGTTGGATTGCTGAAAAAAGCACTGTATCAAAACAATAAGGTGTACAAAACACATCAATCTCTAAGGAACTTAAAAAGTTTTCAAGATGAAGAAATGCTAAGCATTAAATTAAAGGTTAAAATTTCTAATCGGCACGGCGCGGTGGACTTGGGAGTCTGCATGTTCTCCCCGCGCTTGCGTGGGGTTTCTCTAGGTACTCTGGTTTCCTCCAACAGTCCAAAAACATGTACATTAGATAAACTGGTGATTTTAAGTTGTCCATTGGAGTGAATGTGTGTGTGAGTAGTTGTTTGTCTATGTGTTGCCCTACGATGGACTGGCGACCCGTCCAGGGTGTACCCCTGCCTCTCGTCTTACGTGCGCTGGCATAGGCACTGGCAAACCTCTGTGACCCCGAATTGTGAAATAAATGGATAAGAAGATGAATGAATTTTCGATCACAGATCCTACTGATGTCATCCACAGGAAAAAGTAGATAGTCCCTAAGTCGAAGGAAGAAGAAAATGAAAGTGATTTTTAAACATTTGTAGTTTAAGATTTATTTTTCAGGTCAGCATTTCCAGCTAGTGAAACATTAGACCAATCAGTTCCTGGTGTTTCTGTATTTTTTGTTTTTATTTGATATGATCAAAGCTGAAGACTTAAATATAGGTAAATAGAAGTATACTTAATAATGGTCCCTTGAAAGGACTTTTTCCCCAGAGTATTTGGTGCAGGGTTTGAATCTCCCTCAAATGTTTTTCCTCAGTTAAACCAATAGTGTTCATCACTGTTTGCATGCATTTCTGCTCTTACAAATATCAGTATCTTATTTTGCAATTCTCTTTGTGTGCATCCCTTACCGACTCTCTGCCTGGCCGCAGCAGACAGAAGTACTTATTACATTTGCAAAGCACAATTGTTGCAAATTGGTGTTTCTCTCCAACTGCATCCCCCCTCTGAGGAAACCTACCCAGAAATTGAATGCCAACAAACACATACATATAATGAAACAGGTGGTGACAAACCGAGCCTGAAATGGAAACAGCTTTATTAACAGGGACATGACAGCCCACAAGATACAGAGTTTTCTTACAACCGTTTAGACAAATATTTCGCATTCCTCCCTGTGAATGACCTCTGACCTAATTTCTTTATACTGAATCTGTTTAATAACAAAAATTTCTTAAATTCATAATTAAAATCTTAAATGTCATATTGCAAACTCCATTGCTATCCAATGTATACCGTGGACACGTTTGCACACTGTAAAGCAGGTTCCAGCGTTCAGTGTACACATTAACTCTCCATTATGGCTTAAGTGTTCCTGATTGTGGTACTTGATTGTAATCCGTCTGGTTTCTTTCCAGAACCTGCTTTTCACTGACGAAAACGAGAACTCCGAAATTAAAATAATCGACTTCGGCTTTGCTCGGCTCAAACCTCCTGACAACCAGCTTCTTAAGACGCCCTGCTTCACCCTACAGTACGCCGCCCCCGAGATCCTCAAATACGACGGGTATGATGAGTCATGTGATCTTTGGAGTCTGGGAGTCATACTGGTAAGGGTATGCCTATAAGTTTCTGTTGCCTAAATGTTTTTTAACCTTAAAAAAATGTCAAAATAAATATGTTTAAACAAACATGCAAACAAAATTCTTTTAAGACGGTCTTACTTGTCATGCCAAGTCTTAAAATACATTTATATAATACAATACATGATACTGTACTGTTTTAAGAAAATAATAACAGAACAACAAGGGCATTGATTTAAATCCATTTATTATTAATTGTACATGTTAGCTGTGCGTCCAGTTTTCAAGGCAATGCTGTATTACATTGATTGATTTCTGTTATAGGATGTTATTTTAATAAATCAAGCACTAACAGAATTTAAGCGATTGGCATATTTGAGATAAATAAAAAAATGATGAAAGTATCCATCTAATTTTACAAGTAGATTGAGCTGATTTGTGTTTTTTAAATCTTTGGAAAGCTAAGCTGGGATTAACTGTGATCTATACTGTTGATTTTTGTAGTCTTCCTAACACAACATAATTCCATGTTCCTCATAGAGCATACTGTATATTCGATTGACATGGTATAATATTTTTTAGCTATTATACCATTTTTTTTCCATTCAAATGGTCAGCCAATATCTAGAAGATTGCAGTAATGTTTTTCTTGTTAATTGTGGGCTATGATTCAAACGTTGGTAAGTGATTGTATGCTTTACAGACATACAAGCATTAAATAAGGTGGAACATTAGAGAAAGAGAAAGATGTTTGTCTAAGTAGGAAGTTTCAGTTTACTGATGCTGGTTGGTCTTACTTCCTGGTTTACTGCCAGTTGTAGTTTTTTTTTTAACAACTTCATCTGAGATGTACAGTTTATCAGGTGACATTGTACATGTGAGTATGTTAAAGGGCATAAAACACAGACTGCTGCAGGACTGTTAGAATGTGGATTTTGATCGAATTTTATCGAATTCAGTTTGTGATATTTTTTCCACAATAGTTTGTCGATATTCTAACCTTTTTCCATAGATACATACAACTGGTTCACATTCATGTTAAGATTTGTTTCAAACCCTCAGTGCGTCTGAAGCGACTTCCTCCCTCTGAAACATGGCAGATTATTGCAAGATATTCTGATATATTGTGATACCTTCTCCATGAAATGTATCGTATCAAACAGAAAAGCAGAACTGCTGAATAAAAATCATATGGTAGGATTTTGTGCTTAAAGAAAAAATTCTAACACAGATACTATAAATAGGCTTAAAAGTCCTAGAATATAGAAATATTAGGTTTGGCTGCCTTATACCAAGCTCAAAATAAAAGGATGTCAAGAGTATGTTTTCTGACTCTCTCTCTCTCTCTCTCTCTCTCTCTCTCTCTCTCTCTCTCTCGTATTATTTGTGATTTCTCTGTGTGCATGTTTGTGTGTGAGTTAGCCCTTCCTCTAAACACCTGAGGGGGGTGAGCAGGGTATTGCAGTGGGGAGCATTTGATGACATGCTCTCAGACAGGCTGTAAGAGGCTCTGCAGGGCTGAGTGTTTCAGTGAGAAGTGTATACACAGTTGTGTAGACTTTTTTATACTTTCAACAGAAAGGAAGCCTTATTTTTAAAGATCTTGTTTATACGGTTGCTCAAAAACTATTGCAGGGCCACTCACGTAAAGAGCATTTTGTAATGTGAGACATGCTTCATTATTCTAAGTTCATAGTTTCAGTGTCATCATGGCAACATGTGCATCTGCTTTAGTTACATCACACGGTATGCAGAGATTAAGCGGAGATTACAGTTGACTGCGCTACAGTTCAGAACACATGTGATTATGTGATTTGCAAACAAATTGGTAAGTTTAATAATCAAGTTTAGTATTTGCACATTGTTTTAAGACGACATGTTAAGCAAGTCTAAAGCATTTAGAGACAACTTTGGTAATACTATACATTGTAAATTGTTCAGTTTCTTTATCTGAATCCTTGGGGCGTGTTTTTTTATTTTTTTTTAATTTATTTATTTATTTTTTCCATCTTTGTTGTATAGTGTTTATCTATACCTATAAATTGTTTTGGGTCGGATGGTCACCCCATCATCCTGTACTGACTGCCCACCAGTGCACATACTCATAAACATTTAGTCATTATCCTCTTACTGAAAAGATTGGAGTCATTCACTCGCTCCCTCTTTCATTCCCTCTCTCCTGTTTGGCTGCCGGTTCTCATCCCTCACCATGTATCATCATGTTTCTTTTGTGTCTAAAGATAGTATATGATAGACATGAAGAAATTTTCAAACTCGCCAAAGAGTGCAATATCTTTCATAATATGGCGCTGTTTGAATCATACTGATTTTGTAGAAACTATTTTTTGCAGGATAAGAATTTGCACCCCCAGTGTGTTGGAAAGTGGACATTTCTGAATGTTCAGTCGATCTAAATATCTTGCTCTGTACCGTGTTGTGTTGCAGTACACCATGCTGTCTGGCCAGGTGCCCTTTCAATGTCAGGAGAAGAGCTTAACACACACAAGTGCAGAAAGGATCATGAAAAAGATCAAACAAGGAGACTTCTCTTTCCAGAGTGAGGCTTGGAGGAACGTATCCCAGCAGGCCAAAGAGCTCATTCAGGGTGAGAGTTATGCCAGAGATGAATAAAGATCATGTGCGTTTGTTTTGTTGTATGTCAGGGGTTTTCAAACAATTACTCATGTAATTAAACCACGATTTAATTTATTTTTACATGATATTAACCTGTCCATTTTGATGGATTTGCAGTCACATGTCACAAATTAAACAATGGGAAAGGGGTAGCACAGGGAAAGGGGAAAGGGTAGAGAAGTGAATAGGGTGCTGGACAGATACCAGAATAACCACAGTGGGTTCATTTCCCACCTCTACCAAGCTGCCACTGGCCCTCAGCCACCAACTGCTCAGTTACATTAAAGAGCTAAATCCAAGTCGCTCTGGATAAGGACGTCTGCCAAAAGGCTGTAAGAAAATTATCATTTTGATTTTATTTCAGTTAGATTTCGTATTTTAATATTACATAACCAATTATTTGTTTAATTCTTTTATAATTATACTTCCTTTAGTCGTTAACCCAAATTCCCCATACAATTCCTGATATATGTAAACTGAATGAACATGTTTGTGTTGTTGACTGTATGCTTATTGGATCTTAACAGAACTCCTAACAGTAGACCCAAACAAGAGGATAAAGATGAGTGAGTTGCGCTATAACATGTGGCTACAGGATGACAGCCAGCTCTCATCCAACCCCCTCATGACGCCAGATATCCTGGGCCTGTCTACCGCCTCTGTAAACACCTGTGTCAAAGCTACCTTTAATGTGAGTGAACCAGATAAAGTGAATAAAGGTTATAGGTCGGAAGTGTAAACATTTTCTTTAAATCAAAGGAGTCAAATATAATTCTCAGTGCTATTATATTTCACATTTCATTTCATTTTCTAATGGTGTCTGCCAAATGTGGTAAATGTCAATATATTGTCCAACTGTAGCTATGAAAGCAGATTTAAGTAGTTATCTAAGTTTGCATAGCATCAATCATTAAACAACTTGTAAAACTAATTAATTTACCAGCTTGGTAGTTCTTGGTAGTTGCAAAGTTGCTTAGAGAGGTGTTGGACTGATACACAAAAGACCAGGGTTCGATTCCCAGCACTACCAAACAACCCAAGTGAGCCCCTGAGCATGGCCCTTAACCCATAATTGCTCAATTGTAAGTTGCTCTGGTTAAGAACGTCTGCCAAATGCTGTAAATGTAAGGAGACTGCTACATTTATTTAATATTTATATACATTCAGAGACACAAAACCTTGTTGATTTCTTAAGGTAAGAAAGAGGCAATAATATTTTAGCTTTAACCATGTTTTATTTACTATTTTATTATATCTATCATGTTTATTGTTGGTCAAATTATATCTAAAATTAAACATTATTGATGTCCTATCAATTAAGGCTCACAATATCACAACCCAGCCGCTAGGGTTTCACAAGCCAGTGCATAAATGGGGAGGGTTGCGTTAGGAAGGGCATCCAGCATAAAACCGTGCCAAATCAAATATGCGGATCACAAATAAGAACGACCGCCACAGATACTGTTAGCTGACAGAGTACCGGTGGAAATTGGGCTACTGTTGGCCAAAGGAGGAGAAGGAGAGGACATCTACAGAGACTGCAGCGGAAGGAGAAATGTAGAAGTTTGGAGGTTAGGGTGGGTACTTTAATTGATGGTACTATGACTGGTAAAGAGAGAGAGTTAGATGACATGATGGAGAACGGTGGATGTGTTGTGTGTTCAGGAGACCAGGTAACAATGAAATAGATGGAAAGAGAAAGGGTGTAGTAGTGATTTGTGGTGAGAGTAGAGAGCAGATTGAGAAGAAACTGGAGAGGTGAAGTTACTCGCTGGAGTGGAATGGTGAGGTTGCAGGGAGAAGAGTGAAAGGAAAAGTTTATAGAACGTAGTAAGACCTGCAATGTTGTACGGTTTAAAGACAGTGGCGTTGTCAAAAAACAGGAGGCGGAGCTGGAGGTGGCAGAGTTGAAGATGTTGAGATTTTCATTGGGAGTGACGAGAATGGACAGGATTAGAAAGACGGCGCACATAAAATGTTTTGGAGATAAGGTGAGAAAGGCTAGGTTGAGATGGTTTGGACATGTCCAGGTGATGGACATGCTGTATATTGGTAGAAGAATGCTGAGGATGGAGGTGCCGGGCAGGAGGAAAAGAGGAAGACCAAGGAGGAGGTTTGGGTGCAGGTAGTTGGGGTGAAAGAGACAGATGTAGAGGACAGGTTAGTGTGGAGAAGAGCGATTAACCGGAGCAGCTGAAAATAAGAGAAGCAGAAGAAGAAGAAATTGGTACATATCACGATACACTGGCCATCATACAGTATAACACGATACTTGGCAATAAAAAACATATTGCAATACTTTTTATGTAATATCGATTTGGAATGGAAAATATATAGATACAATTACAATAAATATTAAGCAAGAGATGCCTTTATTATTAGCTGTATCTGTCAGTGTCAACGACATGAGGTTTAAGGTATTTCGCCTTGCTCATCAACATGTTAACCACTAAGCTGCACTCACTGTTGGTCCAATACTATAAACTCTAGATTTTTAAGAGCGCATTAGGAAATTATATTTATACACCTTTAAAAATTACTTTCTCAACTCTAATGTAAAATAGCTTTATTTTTACTTCTAGGCCTTCAACAAGTGTAAACGGGAGGGTTTCCGACTGCAGACTGTGGATAAGGCTCCGCTAGCCAAGCGCAGGAAGATGAAAAAGACTAGCACGAGTACAGAGACACGTAGCAGCTCCAGTGAGAGCACTCATTCTTCCTCCTCTTCCTCACAGTCTCAGGAGAAAACTTCTCCTCAACTGTCTGTCAGCACGCCTCTCACACTGGGCCCAGACGACGAAGAGCCCTCCCAAAGCAAGCCACACACAGCTTTCAGCTTCTCCGAGTGAGCCGATTCCTCCACTCGATCTGTGTTTCTCTTCATTAGACGAGTCACCCCTTAGTACAGGTGTGAAGCATGCAAGCGGAGCGCCGTAGCAGAAATCACCCAGCCCTTCACTAGCAATAGATGTATGGAGCAGGGCAGTACAGTATAGGAGTGTTTGAGAAAAAATATCTGATCTATTTATGAGCCAATAATTTGGGGATTGGACCAGAATCAACCACACTCCTGGTCCAAATGCTCAGGCAAGTCCATCTGCTGTATGTCACATACACACATCAGCTGAGTGTCAGTCAGAGATACATGATATCCTGCATTAACTGGAGCTCAGCTGCCTCAATGCTTTAGGCCAAACAAAAGAATTGAAGAAAGAGATTTATATTTATATATACAGTGTATGTGTGTGTGTGTGTGTGTGTATATATATATATTATTATATATATATAATAATGTATGTATGCTACATTATTCCATTATTCTTAGTTTTTTTTCTCTTTGTAAATGAATTTCTAATGTGTGTTAGCGCTACCTACATCCAGTCCATGTACACAATTGATGGTGAAGTAGCAGAGATTTGTTTTTTTTTGTGTCATATTAGCAAGCGTTCCATGTTTATTTTATGCAGAAAAGATTTATTTTAGGAGTAAAAAAAAAAAAAAGACTATTTTATGTGCATGTAAATGTTTAGAAAAATGATTCTAACCCGCTGTGCTAGTCAAACGTGTACCAATTGTGCTAGTAAGAGATTCTCTTGTAATTTAGGGATCTATTTTAATAGAAATGTTCATACTCCACATTATAAAACTAAAGATATTGAAAGTAATTTCTAAGATGCTCATGCATGTCTATAAATATGTTGTTTAGGTCTTAATTTGTCATGTTGTGCAACATTAGCTTAACAAATCTCTAAGTAGTCCAAAAGACTGGAGCAGGGAGTGTCAGTGTTAGGATAAGTTGCAACATAATATTATGACCTTTGTAGTTGTGGTTGAAGATTTTAGATTTTATGTTTCGTGCTAGATGCTCAGTGGTTAACTTACCGCTTTGACCAGTTGACCCCAATAGAGTTCCAGTGTTAAAGGAACATCGGCATGCTGTGAGCTGAAACTAACGTCCTTGTAAATTCCTTAACATGGCAGCATTATCAGCTCTACTATTAAGAGCTCCACAAACGTTTTCAACTGATATTGCACTTAGACTGAACATTAAGGTTGACCTGCTATGCAAAAATAACCTGCACATTTATTTCGTTAGCATGACTCATGTGTACAGCCCTTTTAGGGACAATTATGCATTATATATAAATTAGCAAAAAATAAAAGAACATCATGCCTCATAAATCCTCTTGAAAGTCAACTAGACTGTGTAGGAGCTTTAGTATGTGCTCACATATCCTTTACCTCTTTACTAGGGATGCACAATATTTATCAGACTGATCAATTATAGTGCGATGTGGGTGACAGTGACCTTTTTTTAGTTGTCTACGATCAAGCATGCAAGTACACTTTCTGATAAATCAATCATTTTGATTTATTCACGATTAATCTGCTATTCCAACGAAAGTGACCACCCAGTGTTGCAAGTCCTGCCCAGTGTTGCCAGACCGGTTCCCATCTTATTGGGCTTTATTGATGAAATTAAAATGAAATCATGCATTGGGCTGGTTGATAAAATTTGTGATATATTGTGATACAGTTGACCGGGGTTTAGATTTTTATAACAAATATGAAAAAAATGTAATTCAAATTTACAATAAGGAGTTACTGTTTTATTTAAGAAATAAAATAATTTAAAAGCTCAATATTGATTTTATAGTTAAGTCAGAGCTACAAAATTATCAGTTTTGTCAGTGCGTTGTAGATTTTCTTTGGATACAGATTATATGGAAAGTTTTTATATGGTGCATCCCTACTCTTTACATTTACATTGAAAGCAGTGTCTTCACAAAGTGAAGTAAATACAAACACACGCACACAAACATACATGCAGATCAATGGTGCTCTTGATTCTGCCTATGTGACAGAGCAACAGATGAGCAATAAGAGCATCCTGAGCTCATCTTACTTTCCAGTATCAAAGGCCTGTATGTGTTTGGTTGGGGTTTTTTTTTTTTTCATTTCCAAACCCCCACAGCTCCCTCATTCCTATTGTGCTCTATTGTTGGTATATTAATAGAACAAGAGAGTGTGTGTGTGTGTGTGTGTGTGTGTGTGTGTGTGTGTGTGTGTGTGTGTGTGTGTCCTATATTTAACTTTGTCTGGGGAGAAAAGGATAAGGATTGAGCCTTATCAGTTGCTTTACACCTATCAGGTGCTTTAAGGGATTAACTGGCCTAGTCCCAGTACGAGGGCAGTGAGACCGGTGAAGATGAACACACACACAGACACATTTACAGGCTGAGAATTTGACTTTAATGAATATACACCAGAGCGATTCAGACACTGAGGCTAGACCTATGCTTCTGATTCTGGTGGCTAGGTCAGCACTCTATTCTATCGTGTCATTGATCTGTAAAGCACTTGTGTTTTGTGTCAGCCAATGGCAGTGGCCGATTGTTATAAAGAGCACTCTGGTCTGGCCCTGCGGCATAAGGGTTTTTATGTATATTCTAGAGAGTATCTTTTACCATTTCCTGAGAGAGAGAGAGAGAGAGAGAGCACATATCGTAACAGTATGCTCTTAAAAACAGCCCATTCCTTTGATCTACGCACTCCTTCATCACAAGTTATTGTTGGTCTACTTTAATGCTCTCAGCTGGTTAATTGTGTGGACCTTTTTTTTCATGCAATTTTAGCCGAGGGTCCGGCGTGAGTACATATCTCTCTGTGCCGTCAGCGGGAAGACTACAGGCTCGCTCTTTCATCTGTTCACTGAGGTGGAGCATTTGTCTCTGTTAATTTGAGCGTCAACATGTCCCTATGAATGCTGTCTCACAATACACACTGTGTAACCTGAATTTAAGAGAGAACTAAGTAAAGGACAGGGTTTTACATTTATCATGTTTAATAATCTGTCGGGTTGTTTTGTGATAAAGTTTTTAGTAGATGAATGTTTGTTGTGGTTAAATTAAAGATTTATGGTCCTTTTATTGTTGGGATTGGCTAGGGAAGAGGAATGAACCTCTCATAGTTCTAGTTAATCCTTTTCCATGTAAGGAATTTCAAGTATCAATTTTTGAAAACGATTTCCAATAGGTAAATATAAAACATAACAAAGAGGAATATTCAACATCAGCTTTACTAATATTAGCCTCACCAGCAGGAAGTCTCTCGACCCTCGAACTTAACCTTTGCCTCTCGATCTTCAGCCCAAAATATTCATAGAGTTTTATGGTATGTCTTTTATCCATTGGTTCCTTTTTTTTTTTTTTGTTTGTTTGTTTCCAAAGCTTTGATCTGTAGCAGTGAAGCTCAAAGCAAATCCTCTGCTTCTTTCCATTATAAAACCGTTGTTTACCACCATTGAAGCAAAAAAAATACTGTTAGATTATTTTAAGAATAGAAAGAATGTGCTTCCCTCTGGTTGGACTGACCAGCATTCTGTTCAGGGTCATGCTATTGTTTTCATGCTGCAGTGATGGCTCGCCATTTCAGCTGACATGAAATGTTCATATCTATCTATCTATCTATCTATCTATCTATCTATCTATCTATCTATCTATCTACACAGACTATTTAGATATAAATTGATGGATAGATAAATAACCGAATTCATTTCAATGCTACACCAGCTGTAACATTTTTTGATGCATTAATAGAATGTTGGAAATGGGATAACCTTTCATAGGTAACCGATGCTGTTTGACAACCCATTGTGCACTCAAGGACTGCCACCAAGGGGCAGTATCTACATACGTTTCAGTCTTCAGCACTCTTTTAGCCATTTCTACCAGACCTGCTTGTTGTCCTAGCTTTTCTGCCAATGCTCATTGAGCAGCGTCAATGGATTAATCATTCAGCACCGAAAAAAAACAAAAAAACCCCTCTGTACTTGAACACTGAATTTGGTCAATATACTAGTCGTAAAAAAAGAAAAGAAAAAAAATTGTAATTATCTAGCTGGGCTGGATATATAACATATATATTGTTTTATTAACTTATTCAATTGGGTTATTTGATAAATATATTTTATTATTTTAAAAAGCCAAATGAGATTATTTTGATGGTCTTAATGGTGTATATTTTGTAAAGGCCAGCTGTTGTTTCTATAGGTGTCCTATAGTTTTCTCATTGGAAATGCTTTCCAAATATAAGGTTATAAATTAAATTTTTAGCATAAAAAATTAAATCTTTAAATATTTTGTCTTTAGAAAAGGGTTACAAATGGTATTTTTTTGCATGACTGCTTAAAATTCTGATTTGAATCCACAAGTTCTCCAGTAAAAATGCATTCTGTACTTTTAGCCTTATTGATAGTTTTGTGGTTTGTTTGTTTATGTATAATTTAAAAAAAAGAAGAGGATTTAAGGGATCTTGTTAGAGTTTCTATTGAAATGTTATGAATATGAGATATTTGTTAAATGTAATAAAATCTGTAATAAAATGGTTCACTTGGGCTAATTCCTATTGAGGACAATGTACTTATTAAAATAAGCTCTTAGCTCACGAGAACGAATCAGATAGTGAAATATATATATATATATATATATATATATATAACGATTATTCACTAGTTCATCATAGTCAAGAAGAAATAAAGATGTAATGAAGGTGAGTGCAGTTATGTTTAAAAACAAAATAAAATAACATCACAACCTGAAGGACATGAAAGAATGATATATTTCATTAGTTTTAGGTTATAGGTTGTGTGCGCCCAAAAACGTGTTCAGTTAGTGTCGGGGATAAGGCGGGAAACTGGAATTCTTCATTCGGCCACATTTCCTATTGTGCCCCAGATTTGACCGGCTGTACGATGGGGCTTTTTCTATTCTATTCTGTCTTAGTGTGCATGTTCCCAAAGCGCTCAGCATTCCAGCAGCCCACCATAGGAGCTGCTTTAGTGAGGACTGCTGGCTCCTGGGTGGCCTCTTGTGCAGGGGCTGCAAAGGGGAGGAGACAATGTCTTATTAATTGACTGGGTGTCTTGGGGAATTTGGCTAAGAAGAGAGAGACACACACACACACACACACACACACACACACACACACACACAGAGGAGTACCGGACATTCTGGTGCCTCTACTAATTTTCTTAGTCTGCATCATCATAAATGCCATCATAATGCATCATAAATTTCTTGTTTGTAATTTGTGTCCAAGTGAGCAGGACTGGCTTTAAGTCCAAATGCATTGGAAAGCCACAAATGCTTCAAAGAATGAATGTGCTCAAAGCTGCAAGGGTGACTGGGGTTGCAGTGGAGGGCGTCTCTCTGGAGCGGACTGTGGGAATGGCCGACTGGTCCTGGGAGCTGAATGGCTTACTGTGGCTGAGTGTGTCAGGAAGATGTGATTGAGTGGGATGTTCTCAAGCTAGGGCAAAAGCAGGGCAGACAAGAGAGGGGTGGAACTGTGTAAGTGTTGAAGCTTCCCATGTGGTCCACACTGACCCCTAACCACCCTCCACTACCAACCCGACACACCCCACAACATCCACAATAATTCTGTTACATTTGTCCCCATTAGTAGTGATTGGACAGCTATTGTCTCCAAGGAGTCAGCAGCCATACACCGCCATGTTTGGACTTTTCTCCACACCCCATCATGGCAAGAGCACACACACACACACACACACACACACACACACACACACACACACACACACACACACACTCAACCTAAATACTGGAGGAATCAGAAGTTAACAAGAATGATGGAAAATCATCACAGTCCTTTTGTCACACAAATTGTATTGCACATCAAAATCACAAATATCATGATTGAATAATAAACATCATCGCCCTTTAATCAGGTTGCCTGCACTCGAATCTATAAATCAGCCCTGAAGCATATTACCCCAATCACCCCTTATCTCCCCAATCACATCAATTAATTATCAAGCCTTTCATGACTTGATTTAGACTGACAAAAGTCAAAATAGATAATATATAAACAGCATCATTGTTGAAGTAGAAAACAATAATTCTTTTCTTTAAAGATTTTGGAAAATATTAAATGTATGACAGAAGAAAATATATAATGTTTCCGGAGTCTATTTCACTTCCTACTGATCCATCATGGAGCTGACGAAGAGCTGGATCGATGGAACTGACCTCAAAATAGTCTCTTCCACCCACTTGTTTCCTGTTCTTTGTGACACCGCACAAAGCATTCTGCCTTGCACACACACACACACACACACACACACACACACACACACACACACACACACACACACACACATACATACACGCACACTGAGGGCACTAAGAATACAGCAAGATGCCTGAAAACTACTTCCTTTTCCACTCATAACCAAATGTAAAAAGTTAATGAATGGTACCATGTGAAATTAAATATTACTTAAGCATGTACTATATAAGCATGAACTTATAATAAATATGTTCTATTATGACAGGTAGTAGAAATGAAATACAGGCGTATGACATCCCTTAATATTGACGCATCCATTTGATGTATTATGTGATGTGGATAATATCAAACTTAAATGATCTATTTTTTCCCGTAAAGCTACTTAAGCAGTTGAATAATACAGCATAGTCTTCTTCCACAATTATTCGCAGAAATATGGAAGTAGTAGTTCATCCGCGAACTTTACGCGCTGTAATGTTCCTCGTCTACGAAGGATTCGGAAATACTACGATAAATTCACTTTTTATCGAGTAAAGAATTATGTGATTTAAGACAAGGCTGTAGTTTCTCTCCTAAAAGATGAAACACTTCATAACTTCATTGTTTGGGAAATCTTAAGTATTTCTTTACTATCTTTATGTTAAAGGATTTTTATTGCAGCTTATCTTTTAGGTCAACAGAGCTGAATGGCTGGTTCAACTATAGCGGATGTTTAATTTGAAGATTTTGGTAATACACATACATAGGGAGGTCATAAAGGTGTAATAAATCAGCTTCCCTGATATCATTAGTTTAGCTTTATTCCATTAAATAAATGCACTTAATTCTGACATAGATACAGTGGATGAATTTTTTTCCAATGTTATGTGAAAATTATTTAACTAATCTCCATTAAAGAAAATGATTTCCTTCTGCATCCTGAAGAAGATAAGAATAAGGTTTAGGCTTTTTTTTAGGTAGGGGTAGTGTTAATAATTATGTCAATAGAAGGTCCTCGTATGGAGATAACAAGACGAAGATGTCTGCGTGTGTGTGTGTGTGTGTGTGTGTGTGTGTGCGTGAGCGTGAGCATGCTTGCCCTCTGTTGATTTGAAGTACTGGTTACCATGACAATAGTGCTTAGAGAGGGTTTGGCGAACAATCACCTGTGGATCTCTTTGCCCTGGCTGTGGAGGTTTATTCATTTGGCATTGGGAACAGATGGTCTTCCTGAACAGTTGATAAGTATTGCAGCTGAGACAACTTGTCCATCAGATACTACATCTAACTGTTCCATGCTGTAGAATTATACACAAGGTATTACAACCTGTGCTTACATTAAAAAAAAAAAACATTTTTAACATAGTGTTTGCTTAGAGAAGACAATGCTACAAACATGGCTATATTAACAATCAACACCACCAATGGTACCACTATGCTTTTCTATTCATTGCTTTGTGGTTGGTTTGAATGAGTGGACCAGAGTCATCATCAGAACAAGCTGCGGCCCCTGATAGCTGGATTGGGGCTTACTGAGCTCATTTGAAATGCTAATAGTCTGGAGACAGCTGCTATCCCGTGCTTAACACGATGTCACCCAGTCTAGTAGTGGGAGAAAGAGAAAGAGAGAGAGAGAGAGAGAGAGAGAGAGAGCAACCAAGATTACCAATAATTAGGTTGGCTTATTATTCTTTGGGACTTTCACGCACTCCATCCTTGAGAAGAATAATTTGTCGTACAATTTAGAGACCGGGAACGAGGGAATAGTACATTATGAAAAAAGGCTACGGAACAAGGAAGAACATGTGACAAAGCCTGTACTCTGTTTATTTAATGTTTACCTCTGAAACCACAGCCAGCCTGAAAAATGTTTCTGAAGAAAACTTAGCAGAATAAAAGCACCGTAACAATGGTAAATTTTGAGAACTCTTAATTTAGCGCTCATCCACTTGGACTGCCTTGAGACGATTGGCTCACCAAGTGATTGCATGAGTTCTTGTGGCGACATGATCACTTGCAATTATTATTGGCAGATAAATTATAAATAAATATTGAAATAGTGAAATATGTTTAATGGTTAGTGTAAGTATCTATCTATCTATCTATCTATCTATCTATCTATCTGTCTGTCTGTCTGTCTGTCTGTCTGTCTGTCTGTCTGTCTGTCTGTCTGTCTGTAAGATACTATATACTGTATTGTAGATAGATCCATAGAGGGTGGATGGCATTTAACTCTGCAATAGTCAACGGCTATCACTGGAGTTGTGATGAAAATGGTTTCTATATATTTAAAGATTTCAATCTTTGCACACTGAGGCTTGGGGAGGTTCTCAACAATATCCGGAACCAATTCTTTAAGAAGACTGGTGCCTAAAGAACTATTAACCTTTCCCACGATGTTATAAAGTACCTGTACAATTTTTTTTAGTAATTTTTTGCTAAATAATGTACACCAATTAAATATTATACAATTGCATTAAAACATTTCTTGTCGTCACCTCCGGGTTTCCTCAGGGACTAACTGACTTCTTTCCATGAATTCTCATAATTATGTATGATTATGTTAAGCTGCTTTGAGACAATCAGTATTGTACAAATAAAAGTGAATTGAATTGAACGTTGGATACCTCTAATATCAACAACCAGGAAGGTTTGCGTTTGCACCTGCTCTACAAGGTAAAAGGCCACCGGTTTCCTCGTCCTGGAAGGGGTATGGCGGCCTCCAGGTCATTAGCATGAGGTACCACTACCAGTCATTTGTAGGACGGTGGGCTGGGCTACCCTGCATAAATTTCTCCAATTGTACAACCTGGATCTAGTCACAACAGTGGAACAATGACTTGCCATGTCTTCAAATAAACCACAATGTCTTTAGTTTTGCTTAAAATATACACATATTAAGCTGGGAATAGATTGAATTTGCATATTCCATATATAATATATATATAATTATAGTTTATAGAAATAGAGACAATAAAGAAAACATGTCTTAAAAAACAATCCTTGGTATTTATTTTGTGCTTTATAAAAGCTACCTTAACACACATAAAAATAACTGAATATTATATTTTGCTGTAATTTTTATTCATTCATTCATCTTGTAATTTGCTTATTCCCTAGTTCTGTGTCGCAGGGTTTGTTAAAGTATATCCCAGCGCAAGAGGCAGGAGGCAGGGGTACACCCTGGACAGGTCACCAATCCATTGCAGGGCCACACTGAGACAAACAACCACACACACACTCACTCACTCACTCCTATGGGCAATTTAGAACCATCATGTTCTGTGGAAGAAAACTGGAAGCAAACTGGAGTATCAGGAAGAAACTCTTATAAGCACAGGGAAAACATACAAACTCCACACAGAAAGATACCCGAACTGGGAATCGAATCAGCAACATTGTTGTTGTGAGGCGACCGTGCTAACCACTACGCCACCGTGCCGCCCTGTTATTTTATAATATACAAATAAATGGAATGAAAAGAATAAAATATGACTAAAAAGAAAAAATATATATTAACCAATATATTAGCAATATTTAGCAGATCAATTTATTGAATAAATTTATATAAATTAAAAGAAATAAACCTTCCAAACAAAGTAAGCCGGCATTAGTTAATACAGGTTAAATTACTTTTATTCTGGGTAATATTATATATTATTCTTATTATATATATTATAATGAATGCAAATGAAAATGATTTGATAATGTTTCATTTATTACAGTTTATTATTAATAAATGTACACAAAAGTAAACCTTTAATCACTTTGTGGTTGTCTGGCCGTCATGTAGAAGCTGGACTGACACAGCAGAGTTACTTAACACTTCTAATCCAGAACAAGGACACTTTAGTACGTCTACCAATATCGGCATATTCATCCTACTCTTATCTTATATAATTATCTATAGTTTATTGTCATATTTTATTTAAATTCTATTTTATGTAACTACATCACATATATTATTTATATTATATATATA
>JAOTRA010000002.1:5906000-5925282 GCA_026260255.1 Pseudolaguvia tuberculata | reverse complement strand
GTGTGTGTGTGTGTGTGTGTGTGTGTGTGTGTGTGTGTGTGTGTGTGTGTGTGTGTGTGTGTGTGTGTGTCTGCGTGTGTGTAAATCTCAGGGATTCTTGGCTGTCCAGCAGGGGGGGTTGGCAGTTAGAGGAGAGGACCAATGGCTGAGGATGTGTGGCTAAGTGTCTCATCAGCATCCTACTCAGGCTCTAGGCCCACGCTCAAACTGCACCCTGACTTGATTGTAATTGCCTGAATTCGTCACCCGCTGCTTCATCCTGCCAATATAACTGCCACATTTTAACCCCAGAGAGCCTAGCTCACACCAAATAGCCCCAGTGCTGTAAGAGGGACATTGCATCAGACTACACTTATAGAAGGAGTTACGAGATAAGGTGACATATGGACGCCATTGTCTGTAAACATAAATAAAGGCTGGGAAAGAGGATGCAGCTTAAGCATTCTGAGAAAGGAATAAACATTTCTTATCTTACAAATAACTTCCCACATGCCTTGATGTAATATCCAGGTAATAGATTATATTTATCGGAATTATTATTGGAAAGGCAAAGTAATGTGTTAAAGCACTTTTGGGTAGATGTGTATTTTAGGTATATCCCTATTTGTTTACATATTTATGTATGTATCTGACTTCCTGGTGCGCGGCAGGGGAGTGTACAGCTTCTGACTTGCAGGGTTAACTTTAGAACTTCCCCGTGGTGCTGCTCTCTCTGTGATAATAGCTACTGGCATAATGAAGAGCAACCTACTAGCCAACAGGTGGTCCTTTTAAAAGAGCTACAGCCACTGCACTCAGAATCAGGGGGGGGAAACACCATGCTAAAATGTGTCAGAATCTAATGTTCTGCAGAATGAAAAACCTGTTTTTCTCTCCTTTGTTCAGTGCTGGAGATTCAGCCTTGTTCCTTATTGTTCCGTGCACAAACGAGCAACAGTCTTTTTTGACATGGAGCCATGAAGGAAGAAAGACTGAGGCTGACTAGTCACAGCAGGACCAAGGAGCCTGGAGGTGGGGGTAGGGGTTGGTTGGGTGGGGGTGCTTCTTCACTTCTTGTTTCTGAAGGGTTGCAGCCTATTAAGAGTTTGTGAGTTATGAATGGTTATGAGTTCCCCCTTCTTCCTCACACAATGACAGGGAAAATCGAGGTGGAAGAGGGACGGGAGGTGAATCTCACTAGCTTTTCTTGGGGACTGCCAAGAAGTCTTAATCACATCCACTGGGAACAGAAGAGATATCACATAGGAGAGAAAGAGCACGAAAGTGTGGGACAGTGAGAAACCAGAGGGCAAATCAGGGCGGAAGTACCTATTGCCACAAGCAGAATGGAGGAGTAGAGTGGAGTGAAGTGGATGGGGGTGGAGAACACAATAAATCCTCTTGCTCTTACAAAATGGTTACTGCTACCTATATGCTATATTCTACCAACATTAACCTACATTGTTACATTTCTGTTAGCACATACAATGTTTTAAAATGCCTTGAATGATTTGAAATTGAATTCTTTTTTTTGTTTAATCGTTAAAAACATTCCTTTCCTCGAGGATGGAACTTTTCATTGTCTCCATATTAACCTCTACTAGATAATTCTATGCTTTTTTCCAGTTTTAAACCAGTGGCAAAATGCTGGTCTAATTTTTTTTTTTTTTTTTTTTTTTACAAAAGATAAAATTGACATTCATTGAGAGGTCCTTCACCTGCCTATTAAGCCGCATTCTCAACTCATTGGCTATGGGTCGAACGGACCCTAGCCAGGCATATCTGCGAACAAAAGCCTTTATTCACATCCATAATCCATCCGTTATTGTGCGCCCAATTTGTTCTTGTTAAGCCTCATAAGGGTCTCGAGACAGAGACAAAAGTTCCACAGTGAACAATGACCAACTCCCTATTTGCTTTGTCTGTGCCTTCAAGTATGCACCTCCCATGGTGCATTGCAGGCCTTTTTTTGGGGCTCAGAAAAGTGAGAGCAGAGGAAACAGCCCTGGTTGAACACCTGGAATAGACAGCTTTTACTTCCTTTCTCACTGGCAGATGAGATTGCAAGCCCTCACACAGTGCGCTACAACATGCTCTATATTTTGACAAGCCCACACATGGGCACATTTAATAATTTGTCAGAAGGAAAAGGCTGGAGATTGAGGCTGGATCAATTTTCAGGAAGAGAGTCTAGCTTAAATAGTGCTGGCAATGCAAAGTAATTATTTTTATTTTAAGTAAACAAAAAAATAACACGGTAGACCATTGGAAGCAGACTTGTACTAAACGGTCCTTATTTATTATGCCAATGGTGTGTGTATTATAGAAGTGTGAAAGAATTTGCAAAAGGAAGTGATGTGACAATTGGGTGCCCCAATACTTCATTCACTCATCTTTTAACCCACTTGTTCCCTAATTTAAGGTCACGGAGGTCTCCTGGGGCCTATCCCAGCGCACATAGGGCGAGAGGCATGGACAGGTTGCCAGACAAATGCAGGGCCACATAGACGAATAACCACACAAACACATTCACTCCTCTGGGTAATTTATAATTACCAATGAACTTAATGTTTGTTTTTCAACTGTGGAAGGAAACCGGAGCACCTGGAGAAAACCCACACAAGCGCAGAGAGAACATGCAAACTCAGCACAGAAAGAGCCCCTGCTCAGAAAACGAAGCAAATGTACTAGCAACTAGTCCCACTACTAATATGTGTCCATATAATGTAAGAGTTGACCGATCCGATTCTTGGTCTGACTGATGAACAGTGCTCTATTAGGTAGGTTTATTAGTCATACTTTTAAAGTAACTTTATTTAAAATAATACAGTATATGGTTTTGATAAGCATCCATATGTCCTTGAGCCTGTCTTTAGATCAGATTCAAAATTTGGTGCTGCTGTACAAACTTCTAATTGCTATAAAATATATTCATATTTATTTTTTCATTATTTGTTCATTTGTTTACAAAAATCTGCTAGTTTCTCTAGTCGACAGATATACATCAGACAGAACTGAAAGCAATCCCTTCGAAACACACTCAACAACAGATCAGTTTATTGTTGCAAAAACAACAGTTGCCACTGCTATAGAGCTGCAACGGTGCATTATTTATGATTATTCCTCATTATTACAATGTACTTTACTCTTCTAAAAATACAGCAGCAAAATCAGATTCTTCTGTCCTGTACAGCGGTCAGCGTCAAAGGTGCTATTGATTGGACATTGTTGTGCTAATCTTAACATTCTATACGTCTAAACTCTAATTTCTTCCACAACAAAAGAATCTGCTCATTAGTCATGAATTTCAAACACGGCAGACAGTGGTCAGTGTATAAAGCAATAAACACAGAGGCGCAAATCACTGTAATCAACACGGCCTAAAGAGGGCAAAATGGGACAGGAGCTCCTGGGTGAACTGCTGCACATGTGGCTTCACACGGTCGCTCGGTCAGAAGAAAGGGAGCAATCTTTGCAGGCTAATTGTCTGTTCATAGCATGGGGAATCCGTAATCAGGTCATTTGTTGCAATGGCAGGCTGCAGAGGTGAGCAGAAATGCACAACCGCACGCTGATCGCACATTGCCTGACATCCCTCAATCAGTCTGCTCTCCACTCACCACACACACACACAGGTCTTCCTGAGAGGTTTAGACAACTATGTCTTTGTATCTTTTATCTTCAAGACATTTTTTTTACAGACCTGTCAATCACTATGTGAACATTTGAAAAAATTATCTACAGGATGTTAACATCTTTAAAAATATTGTTCATTAAAGTGTGTACATTTACAGCATCTGGCAGACACCCTTATCCAAAACAACTTCAACCTTAAGGACCTTGCTCAGGGGGCCACAGTGGGTGCTTGGTAGCACTGGGAATCGAACCCAAGTCTTTCGTGTATTAGTCAAACACCTTAAACGGCAAGTTACCACTTTCCCTGTTTAAAAAAAAAAAAAAATAAAAAAAAAATCTATATTTTATTTAATTCTATAGACATATTCCAAATCTTGCAGGCAGCAGCGTTCTGGTCCTTATAGGTTTTATTCTACTTCAGTCCCCCCCCCCCCAACCAACCTAAACAGCCAAAATGTTCCACTTTCCACAAAAACAAAAAATCTGAGAAAGATATTTAGTTGGGATAAAGAATAAATATTTAATTACACTTCTGACACGTATCAGCCTCAGGTAAAGAACAAAAATGTGTGGTATATGTTTGGGTGCAAAATATTTAAACTCATTTCTGCAGATGAAAACATTTACACCAATACAAATAACGTACAAGTTCACTTAATGGTTAGGACAAACCACGTTCATATCAACAGTACAAAAACATTAACAATTGTTCAAATTGGAGGTTCACTATTTAGCGACTATGTGCTTGTCAGAATGGAAACTCCCTCATATCTTGGGACTGGAACTCGCTTGCTCTTTTCAGTAGAGCACTTCGAACAGCGTTGATCTTCCCGTCAATTTCAGACAGGCTGTAGCTCTGTAGAGACAAAACAATATGCTAGTCTGTATGCACTACCAGTCATAACAGATCATTAATTATTATAGTGAACTTTACCTGAGAAACTGAGATTTTCAGACGTTTGTGAGATTCACTCTAAAAAGAGAAAGAATTGATTTTAAAATGGGGGGGGGGGGGAGTAAATACTATGTTATTCGGTGTATATAGTTTTATTATTACAGCTAATCATAATTTAAGATACCTAATAATTGCAGCAGCCATGTGTTAAACTCACCTTTAAGGTAATATTAAAATCAGAATAACAAAAGAGAATATAGATCTCTTTTTGCAACAAATACCAAAACAGCTAGTGACAAAGAAAAATGCTTTGCAAGAAATCGCAGATTAAACATATCCCCTCTTTTACACACTTTATATATAATGATCAAACTCTGGCAGAACAACGGTTACAAATGAACACAAGCAAGATTTTTTTTCTTTTTCTTTTATTTCACTGCCACAGACACAATCTCATTGCTGTAGACTTATTTTATATACTTATTTAGAGAAACCTATCTGGATATTTGGTGGCCACTCTTCCTTCTAGCAGTCTCTCAGAAGGCATAGTGTAGGTGATGAAAAGCACAGCAACTGAATATATTCCACTATAGAATCCTTTAATTAAAACTAGTTATCCTGAATATTATTTATAAAAAATCAATCGAATCATACAAATGCTTTATGAAGTTCAGGCCCCACAAACACCATTTATAATTATGTTATGCTGTAACTCTGTAACCTACCACAAGCCCCCGTGCTCACAACAGCATTTCTCATACTGGGCCGGCCAAGAGCAAAAATAAAAATAAGAACTTGAACATGAATTCTATTACAGAAAGAATGACAGCCTTTAGGTCAGATTAAACAATGATGGACCTGCCATGTTCTGAAAACTGTTCTGCTTATATATCATTATCCTGAAAATGGGGTCACTGGCACGTCCTCGGTATAATAACAGCAATATTATGTCTTGAGAAAACAATTTTAAAAGGTGAGGACGAGGCTGGGCGAGCTTGAGGTCAGATCGCTTCATGAGCGGTGGTGGCAGGGATTTTAAATTCGCTTCAGCTTTTACACAAGTGATTTTTGCAATTGTTGCTTGTACAAACATTTCCCATGTAACATTAATATAAGAGTTATTTTAATATTAAATACGACAGTTAAAAAAAAAACTAAGTTTTTCTCGTTCCTTTGTAATTAAGTTTCATGTTTTGCTGTACTCTCCACCAGAGTAGTTTTGGCATTTTATTCAGGGGGTTTGTAGTTGTACTGATTTAATCACCAGATTCAGAGCTCCAATAGCAGGGAAGCATCCGAAATCTTGTGATTTCATCAGTGATTAATTGCATTGATTATAAATCAGGGTGGTGAATATACGATCAAATAACAAGAATTTACTGTAGGATTAAAGAAAAAAGTTACAGGATTTCAAAATTTGCCTGAAACGAAACTGAAAAATATCCAAAAATGCCTGTAGAGCACAAAGTTGCATGTGTTAATATTATTGCTACATGAACATTTTAAAAATGATTTTATCCAAATCAACTGCTGGTGAGCTTTTCCGTATTTGTTCTAGAAAGGTAAACTTACCAAACAGTCATCCCATGGAAATAAAAGTGTACAATGCAATCCATGTCACATACAAACAATTCTCTCTAAACTTTATTACGTTATCATTTCAATCCATTGTTTATACTAAAAAGTTACATAGTTTGAGTGTTAGATAGAATAAAACATTTTACAACCCAGTAAAGCAAACTGCAATTGGGCCATTATTGTCACTGACTTCTCAGAGTTAACTGGGCCACTCATTTACACAGCCCTGATTAACATGATGGAGAAGAGGCCATTCACACACACCCCAAACCCCCCACTTTATCTGCTCTGTCCACATCCTCTCATCAGCCACTAGCAACTTGGATTAATTTTAATCACTTTTCAGTTTAGACAAACACATTTGGGAACAAGAGCAGATCTCCCACTTCGCTGGCTTAATTAATTCACTGTTTTTGATCAAATGCAGAAGCCCAATGTAAAAATGTTACATATTTTACAGTGTACTCAGTGCCCTGCTTTCTAGGCACTGCATGCTCTCTACACAAACCACTTTCTCTCTTCACATCTAACTCTTGTGTGCGCACACACACACACACACACACACACACACACACAATAACGGAATGGAAATCAGTCAGCTTTGCGAGCAGCACTAAGCTAAGAGAAATAGAACAGTACAAGAGTACTTACTCTAAAATCTGAAGAGGAGGAAAAAAATAGTACACACATACATCAGATTTTAATGGCTTTGAAGAACTCTGACCAGCATGAGTGGAGCCGTATGTGGTGCATCTTTAAACTTTGCCACAAATTTCAAAGCGTCCAGTCACATCAAGTATCTTTATATTATTTGTTTGTTTGAGTTTAACATGAGCAAAATTTAATGTCCAAAATGGGTATACATAAATGATCAAAAACATTTCTAAAACGTGTCCTTTTAACCGATAAAATAAATAGTGGATATTAAGACAAGTTAAAACTTTTAGAACTTATAATTATAAAAACATCTGCAACTCTACTTTGCAAATTTGTTGCTTTTGAGATCTTACAAGACTTAGCACTGATTTCCGTTAAATAGGTTAAAACATATTTTACTATGTTGTGATGCCTTGTGTGTCCTAATCGACATCTGGTATAAACTACCTGTTCCATCTAGATAATCAGACTTCTTATTATACTAGCTTATTTTATATAGCTTACATTTCTCCCATTCAGATTGGCACTTATTAACAATGTGAGCATTCAATGTAGTCAGATATGAATGCCTTTGTACATTATATTATTCCTTCAGTCAAACTCCAGCATTACTATGTACTATGTGCATAAAACCACAGTGTTATGATACGAGTGGAAACACTTGAGCATTCTCCAGTAAGCATTGACTGACCATATTGAACACCTTTCTGGAAAGCCAACGGCACCACAGACCTTCATACCCAAAATTAGAGCCCAAGCTTGTATTCGAGCTACAAAATAGAGTGGAAGAGTAAGACAGCAGAATGGGGAGTAAATAAGGAATAAGTTCACCGTTTGTACGAAGCTCTGGACAAGAGCGCTTGCCAAATGCTAAACGGTAACATGTTTACAATTCACATCTTTGTGAAGGGGCGGCACGGTGGTATCACAACAAGAAGGTCCCGAGTTGGTGATCTGTCTGTGCGGAGTTTGCATGTTTTCCCGGCGTTTGCATCCAAAACTATGTACATTAGGTTGATTAGTGAGTCAAAATTGCACATATGAGCGAACGTGTATGAGTGGCTGTTTGTATGTGTATGGCCCTACGATGGACTAGCAAACTGTCCAGGGTGTACCCCTGTCTATTTCCCTATGTGCGCTGGGATAGGCTCCAGCAGACCACAGTGACCACGACTTTGGGAATAAGCGGGTAAGAGTGTATGTTTTTAATACAAAGGTTAATGTAGAATGAAAAGCTTATTTGTTTCGTTTAACTGAACACAGAAAGCTGTGTGGAACTTTAGATTTTAATTTAGAGAGGAGCAATTAGATAGTTTAATTACTTTTGTATTAAATAAGTATAAAACTTATAGTTCAGAAAACAGATGCAAAAGACTGAACAGAGCAGTTAGTCACATTTATTACACAAGATAAGTCTTTATGTTGAAAACTACTGATTGATGTGCAAATATTCTTTCATCTTCCAACACGCGTATTCCCTAATGCTGGGTTGCAGGGGTCTGCTGGAGCCTATCTCAGCGCACATACGGTGATAGGCAGGGGTTAACCCTGGACAGGTCACCAGCCCATTGCAGGATAAACAACCACACGCACCATCATGCGCTATTTAACCTAATGTGCATGTTTGACTGTGGGGGAAACTGGAATACCCAGAGAAAACCCACACAAGCGTGGGGAGAACTTGCAAACTTAACACAGGAAAAAAAAACCTTCTTCTTGCTGTGAGGCGACCATGCTAATCACCATCAATATTTTTCAGCTAATTTAAAAGTAATATGAATACAGGCATTTATATGCGGTGGGTAAATTTCCTCACAGACAATGATATGGCATCAATATAGCAGAAACAGCCTCTATTTACACACACACCCCGAATGGGTACTTTTCTGAAGAACCATCCTTTACTGAAGAATTCATTATGTATCTAGTACCAGAGTTTCAACATACAAAAACATCCTCTCCATTTCACTGCCTGGCACTTACCATGGAGTGGAAGTACTCTGGGGAAAGGCCCTCAAGCTCCAACACTCGATCCTCCAACTTCTTCAGGCGCTGGTAAATGCTCTGAGGAACGGGACCTGCTACAAGACATCATATGCAAAGAAGATACTTTGTCATTAGAGTAATATACTACAGACTAGAGCATTACTCTACAGGTTATTACTACATTAATCAGGTATCGTCTAATATAGACATGACCTTACGGCAATGGCTACAAGGATAAGTACAAATATATTTTTACAGTCACCCCACCTGCTGTAAGCTTCAGATGAGCTTCTATGTTCTGTAGTCGTTCTTCAATGACAGGATTTCCACAGTCTCTGCTGTAAGAGCCTGACTGATTCTCTCGTTGCTCAGAGCGTCCACCTCGGGTTTGCGGCCCATATGTATTCACCACACGTGTCACTGGAAGGACAGTTCATTGATAGAAGTTCAAGTCATAACAAAATTCTTGTTATAGAATTACAAACATCTAAAAACTACAAAGTTAAGTAACGTAATAATACAGTTAAAAAGTCTCTCACCTTTGACATGGCTCTTGAAACCTGGATAAGGTGTGAAGACAGCATCTGTTCTGGCACAACTGTTTTCTGTAAAAAGTATGAATGTAAACCAAAATCTCCAAAACAATTACATACACAAAATATTTATTCACATACCCATTTTACACAAAGTCATCAATCCAACCATCCAAGTACCTCCTTATACATCTACCCACATATACATATATACATATATACATATATATATATATATATATATATATATAGATAGATATAGTCGACCTACCTATACAAACCAGACCCATCCATCTGAACATCAGTAAAAATCTATTGGTTGAAATGAAGAGGGCTGTCCACACTCACTAGCTATAAAAGCTGACTGGAGAAATTTTGCAAAGAAGAATGGTCCAGTCCCAGTTTCCAGTCTGGCAGATGCTCTTATTCAGAGCGACTTACTTTTGGTCTCTTTTTTTTTCTTCTTACAACTGAGCAATTGTGGGTTAAGGGCCTTGCTCAAGGACCCATAGTGGTTGCTTGGTGGAGGTGGGATTCAAATCCAGGTATTTCTGGTATTAGTCCAACACCTTAACCACTAGGCTACCACTTCCCACGACATGACCTGGTCTAAAATCTAAGAAGACTAAGAAACGTCTATAGGCTTGGTGAGCTATTCTACCAATACACACAAAAACTGTACAATGCACGTGTAACTGTATGCATGTGCTTGTCTTTAGAATTTCTTTCACTATATCTACAATACCCCAGCAAGGGCTCCAAAGGTATAAGTTACTGTTGAAGTGCTCAAATCAGACCAAACTCGGCTATATTTGGAGGCCCCAGTCTCAGACACATTTCTTAAACAAGTGATGTGGCCTGATGGCTCCGGAAAAGCAGTCCTTTTTGAAACATTAGCAGTTGTTCTGCACCTCTCCCCTGCTGCCCTCTCATCCGCACCTCGATTGCAGTCGATCACATTGCAAAACTCCCGCACATTGTTTTCATTGTTCTCCAGCTGTTTGCGCTCTATAAATGCAGAGATCCTACGTTCAATCTGTGTGCGAGAGACAGTAAGAGAGGGAGGAAATAAAAAAAAAAAAAGTGGGAGAAGAGAGAGGGATGTAAATGAGGGTTGAATTGATGAGCTATTGAAAGAAATCAATCTGCAGTCGGTTTTTGTTGTTGAGAGATAATGAGGATCAGAATCCATGAGGGAGAGGGGGGTGATGGGGCAACATGAATAACGATCAAGTTCAGCGGACACAATTACACCAAATATCAAAACATGTTACACGTTCAACCATTTGATGAAGCAGAGCTTGCAATGGTCATTTTGTTGTAGAGTCTGTATATTTATAAAAACACTATAAACAACATAAAATGGAAGGTATCCTTGTCTTTCGCCCACATGCAATTTCCCTGAGTAATGAGCATCCACTTCATAATAAAGCATGAGCCTGGACCTCTCTCAAGACTCTCCAACAGGCTGCCTATTCATAGCTTACTGAGAGCAAACACAGAGAGAGAGGGAGAGAGAGAGAGAGAGAGAGAGAGAGAGAGAGAGAGAGAGAGAGAAAAAGAGATCCAATGCCTGCCAGACCCACAGATTTTTTTTTTTAATAATTCAGTAGCCACATGAACTTCAATTAAACTTACACATCAATAGGTATTAAATAGGTATTATTTAAAAGCAAAGACTAGGGTGTACAAATACATTTTTAAAACAAAGTTCATTTCAAAGTCCATCCTCGTCACTCCCAATGAAAATCTTAACATCTTTAACTCTGCCACCTGGATTTTTGACAACTCCACTGTCTCTAAACCGTACAACATTGCAGGTCTCACTACTTTTTGTCCTTCGGCTGCTCCCGTTCGGTTGCCACAGCGGGGTTTTACACTGGATGCCATTTCCTAACGCAACCCTCCCAACTATCTGGGCTTGGGACCGGCATTAAGGCTACTCCCTAATGGCTGGGCATCTATGGCCAATTTAGACTCACCAATCCGCCTAATGTACATGTTTTTGGACTGGTCTCACTACAGTCCTATAAAATTTCCCTTTCACTCTCGCAGAGACTCGCCGATCACAAATCCCTCCTGCCACTTTTCTCCAACCTGGGTACACTTTTCTTCACACTACATTAATTTGCACTATTGACCCAAAGTACTTAATCTCATCCACCTTCACTACCTCTTCTCCCTGAAACCTCACCACTCCATTGCCTTCCTGCTCATTCACACACATACTATCCTACTCCTGCTGACTTTCATTCCCCTTCCCTCCAGCGTGTACCTCCACTTCTCCAGATTCTTCTCAACCCGCTCCCTACAAAATCACAAATCAGCAAACAATCATCTACCTAAAATTCTACATTCACTATAAACATACACAGTGGTACCCAAAATGGAGGCATGAAAAGTGTAGTGTGAAGGCAGCAGATTTTGATATGTATGCAACAAAATTTCAGAAGACTAAAATAAGGCAGAAAATTGTGACATTGTTTAACACACGTTTTGCACACCGTCTAGACGTAATCACTGCACAATGTTAAGCCCAACCTGTCCTACTTTATTAATTTGTTCTGTTGAGTTGCTTTCAACCATATGAATGCCTAAATTGTGGAACGCTCATATTTAACAAGAAATAGCTGCTTGTTGCCTTTTACAATGTAAACCTTTTACAACTGTTGAAAACTACTGTAGGCTCTTTTTTTATTACTTGATCCTTGGTCTTCTTTCAAATTTGATCCAAGTTTCCATTAGAACAATGTCACATTTCTGGTAAAGTGTTCTGAGCACTAATGTTGGATAGATAACAGGGCTGCACAACATTGAACAAAGATGGAATATGCAATAAGATGCAATACATAATGCGTTATTCAGAAGTTTACCATTTTCCCCCATTGAGTAGCCAAATTTCATGTCCTATATAGAACTTCAATCCGTACCCTAAATTTGGCAATATATTTGAGGTGCTATTTGGTCTTTGCACTAAATTGCACATGCAACTTATCAGATTGATCTAAAACTTTGAAAGATTAGAGTTCCTAGACACTTGACGGTCTCTCAGTTAAACCAGAAGATGTTATAGGTCCTCAAAAAGCTCACAAGCTTTGTGCACATAGACATTGCTATGCTGGAAAAGTTTTGTACCAAGATCCTAATGTTACCAAAGAACATATACATACTAGATAATTGTTTGCTACCTACTTTGTGGTAAACGGGTGTGTGGGTAAGGTGTTCAAACGTTCGATCGTGTAGTGTACATATATATGCAGAACATACATTGGAAATACATTTTATAAAATGGTGAATAAACCAAACGTTTACCTCAGCTTTGCCAGCTTTAATTTGAACACTGCGGTCATCAGGTTGGGACATCACTTTGTCTTTTAAGGCAGTATATTGGTGTGATTGGGTAAGAAAAAGCTCTCTGTCTAACATCATATCTTCTTCAGACGCTGCTGACAACTGATTTTCAGTTTTTTTAACAACATCTGTTGTGCGCCCAGTTTCCAATAGATGTTTCAGATGTGTAGATATGGCCTGTAAAATAGACATTAAATGTTATTAAAAAGTAACCAAAATAATATTAGTAGCAAAAAGATCCAGGGTTCAATTCTGAGTTTGCATGTTTCTCCGGTAAGAAAATAAGCACATTAGCACATTGTTTTGGGATTCTAAATTGTCCATAGAAGTGAGTGCACATGTGTATTTGTTCGTCTATGTATGGCTCTGCGATGGACTGGTGACTTGGCCAGCGGGTACCCCTGCCTTTTGACTTAAGTGCGCTCAGATCAACTCCAGCAGACCCCTGTAACATAACATATGCTGAGCTGGACTAGTTAGCAGTCTACAAGCTATCTGCTGCTGATGGCATTATCAGTGTTCAAAAATGAAGCATACGAGACTTGCGTTTCTGCTCAGGACATACATACGAGACAGCTGAAGAAACTGGGGAATAAAGTTCTTTTCAGAAAGAGAAGCAAGGCTACACTCCTATGGTGAGAAGATCATCAAGCTAAGTCAAATGCACCTGATGAAAGCATGTATGGGAACAAAGTATTACAAAATATTCCTGTCAGCAATTATACTTTATTTTTATTCCTTTAAGATGTTGAGATTTTCATTGGGAGTGATGAGGATAAACAGAATTAGAAATCAGTTTATTAGAGGGGCGGTGCATGTAGGAAGTTTTGGAGACAAGATGAGGGAGGCTAGGTTGAGGAGACTGTTGCTGAGGAAGGTGGCACGGTGGCGTAGTTGTTAGCATGGTCGCCTCACAACAAGAAGGTTCCGGGTTCAATTCTTAGGCCGGGATCTTTGTGTGGAACATGTTATTCTCAAGTGTGCGTGGATTTCCTCCATGTACTCTTGTTTCCTCACAAAGTACTCAAACATGTACATTACGTTGATTGGTGATGGTAAATTGCCCCATAAGAGTGAATGTCAGTGTGTGTGCTTGTTTGTCAATGTGTTCCCTGTGATGGACTGGCAACACGACCCTGAATTAGGGAATAAGCAGGTAAGGAGATTAATGAATGAATTAATGAATGAATGCTGAGGGTGGAGGTGCCGGGCAGGAGGAAAAGAGCAAGACCAAGGAGGAAGTTTATGGATGTGGTGAGGGAAGACATGCCGGTAGTTGGGGTGAAATGGGCAGATGTAGAGGACAGGGTAGTGTGGAGAAGACAGTTCTCCTAACGGGAGCAGCCGTAACAAGAAGAGGAAGAAGAAAGAAGAATATGGACTGTTATTAAACGTATAAATAAGTTAAAACATTGCCTGGACAAGGATTTATGTTTAGATTTGCTGTTATTTACCTGCAACTTCGAGATGTGCTTCTGTAAACAGGTAAACACAAGTGATGGTTGTAGCTGGGTGAAGTTAAGAGAACTCACATTGGCAGTGATTTTTAAAACCTCTGGGTTTAGTTTTAGCTGGAAAAACAAATCACAAACAGTTTTTGTTCTACAGGTAAACTGAGACATAAACACAGCCAAACATAGGCTAGTAGATTAGTGCACAATAAGGGGCAGTCGTGGCCTAAGGTGCCCAGTTGTTGATCGGGAGACCAGAAAGATCTGGGTTCAAGCCCCACCACCGCCAAAGAAAGACCTGGGCTCAAGTCTGCCACTGTTGGCTCCTTGAGCAAGACCCTTAACCCTTACTGCTCCAGGGGCGCTGTACAATAGCTGACACTGCGCTCGGACCCCCAACTTACTAAGATATGGCAGGGAAATGCAAATTGGAATCAATAAAGTATATAAAATAGTTTTTAAAAATTCAATAAACTGACAGCCAGCTTATTTTACCGCGACAAGCTGCTATTTTTCTTTCCTAAATGGTTTAAAAGCATCAATTTCCGAATTTGTAGACAAACACTGTACACACACGCGCGCGCATACATACACACGCATTTTCAATCAAGCTCTTTCCATGAGAATATTCGTTTTGCTAAAGCTCTAATTAATATTACCTATTCTAGGAAATGGGAAAATGTTTTTACTAACCTCAGAGCTAAGTTCTGTAATCGAATCGATTAAGGAGGAGAAACACAGTTGGAAAGGATGTCGAATCAACCCATCAGGACTCATTTCTGTGTTACTTGCTTTTCGTTTCTTCTCCTTACAAGACTCCCTAAACGCTTCATTCGCCGCCATTGCACTTCCGCAAGACGCGGAGCGCTGATTGGTTAAAAAGACTTTCTGTTTACGTCACAAGCGGAAACGCAACAGGAAAATGAACTCTTAAAAAACAGTAGATTTATAATTATAACGGCACATTTTTATTTTGATAAACCGGAGCGCGGCACAAATATTTCATTGATCATTTATTTATTTATTTATTTATTTATTCATTGTTTTAGGGGATGGTGAACGCAAAAAGATCAGAAGGGGGGGGGGGGGGTTGGCAAAATGTTTTCAAGAGAAAACCTCGAAGTTTATTTGATATATTTTCAATTGTTTTTGCATAAAATTAAAAAACGTAATTATTTTCTTGATTCTAAAATATTCATTCATTCATTCATTCATTCATTGAATCAACCTAATGTACATGTTTTTGGACTGCGGGAGGAAACCAGAGTACCCGAAGGAAACCAAGCAAGTGTGGGGTGAACATGCAAACTCCCCACAGAAAGATACCTGGCCTGGGAATCGAACCCAGGACCTTCTTGTTGTGAGGCAATGGTGCTAACCACTAGATTCTAAAATAAATTCTTAAAATTATATTATAAATATTGATTTTGTCTGTCCGCTGACAAAGAAATTATCATTCTATAATTTGAATAGCAGGTCAATTCTAATAGTGAGAAACAGAATAAAATTTAAAATATCCTGAAAAACACATTTATTTCACCCCCTATCAATCAGTAAGATTTTTAGCACCCAGGTGTCTTTTATACAGGTAACTCAGATTAGGAGCACTCTCTTAAAGGGGCTCTCTTTAATAGACTTTCCATTATAACAATCAACCAAGTAATCAATTAGAATACAAACATTTCACCATGGGCAAGACCAAGAAGCTGTTCAAGGATGCCAGAGACAAGATTGTATGAAATGACACAAGTATGAAATGGGCTACAGAATCATTGCTAAACAGCTTGGTGAAAATGGGAATAGCTGGTTTAGTTACCCTCAGTCTGGGGCTTTGTGCACGATTTCATGAAGTTTCAATAATGGATGATGAGGAACCCAGAAATACACCAAAAGATCATTGATCTCAAGATAGCTGGTCATAGTCACCAAGAAAACTATTTAGGACAAGGCAACTTCATCGCATCAAAGGTCTGATAGGGCCATGTACCATCAAATCTTTGGTGAGAACTTTATTCCCTCAGCCAGGGCATTGAAAATGGGTCATGGATAGATATCCCAGCAAGTTTACTTTTCAATTCCCCATAAATCTATATTTAGTTTGTTTATCAATGGAAATATTTAATTTTAGTCTATTGAAATCATTTTATATTCTTAAATCTTCATAAATAGCTCTCATAGTAACTCATGGTTTTCAGGTTGGATTTTGCATGTTTGTGATATAGTGACCAGTGAGTTGCAGGAGTGAACATTTGTACATACTTATTCATTCATTCATTCATTCATTCATTCATTCATTCATTATTCCCAAATTTGGGGTCACGAGGGTCTGCTGCGCCTATCCCAGCACACATAGAGCGAGAGGCGGGGGTACATCCTGGACGGGTTGCCAGTCCATCTCAGGGCAAAACATAGACAAACAACCCCTCACACACACATTCACTCCTATGGACAATTTAGAATTGACCTAATCTGCATGTTTTTAGACTGTGGGAGGAAACCCACTCAAACCCGAGGAGAACATGCAAACTCTGCACAGAAAGATCCCCGGCCATTCGAACCCAGGACCTTCTTGTTGTGAGGCGACAGTACTATCCACTATGCCACCGCGCCGCCCTGTTACATACTTAATATAATTTTAAATTAGTTTGAAGCTTCTTTTTTTTTTTTTTTAATCTTCTATTTTTCAGCTTTTTTGTATGTTGAACTTAAGTCTCACTTATGGTGAGTGAAAGTGAGTGAATATTATCTATCACTGTGTTTTACTGTCTTCCAGTTATCAATGTTTCAGCTCTCTGCCATTTCATTTTAGCACAAGCCCTAACTAGACCAGACAGAGTCACATGAATTTACTTGTAGTAGTACATTGTGAAAGAGAAAATCCATCCATCCATCCATTCATCCATCCATCTTCTTACTCGCTTATTCCTTAGTTTTGGGGTCACGGTGGTCTGCTGGCACATATCCCAGCACACATAGGGCGAGAGGCAGGGGTACACCAGATGGGTCGCCAGTCCATCTCAGGTGAAAGAGAAAATGATTTTTTTTTAAACCCAAAATAACAAATGTGAGAATTTTTTGTATTCAGTTACTTTTTGATTAATTGTGTTAGCATTTATGTCAGTGCATCTCTAAAACAGCAATTCTTGTCTAGTAGTCTAGACATGCATTGCTTAAATATTATTGCTAGTTATAATAACGTATGTTTCATATTGAAATATAGATATTACTGTCTCCTCCAGCAGGATAATGCAAACTGGCTAAACTGTTAATTTCTTAGTTTGAGAAACAGAACAAAAAGTTGTACAACAATTTTACTTTTTCTTAAAATTTCTCAAAAAGTATTTGTGATCATAGAGCTCTACCTAGCAATTCTAAAATTATAAGAGTCATCCAGTCATCAGCCCTTGGAGACAATAAGGCAGTTTCCCCACGATGATACTGTCTTAAAGACGGCAGTCCGGACAAGACTAAGTGGTCTTTGCTGAAGAATAGGTAATTCAAGAGTTGTCTGATCAGAGAAGAACTAACCCTCCAACTGAGCCTGGTTTCCCCTGAGGTTTTTACCTCCATTCTGGCACTGATAACATTTTGGCTCCTTACCACTGTTACCTCTGTCTTGCTTAATTAGGGACTCTTAAATTAAATTGAGTATTATTGTGAACGTTTAATATTGTTAATAACGTTGTTAATAACGTTTAATAATGGTTTTTTTTCCCATTCAAGCCTGTAAATCAAATCAATTCTGTAAGGGGGTCAGTGGTGGCTGGATCGGGAGACCAGAAAGACCTCAGTTTAAGCCCCACCACCGCCAAGGAAGACCTGGGCTAAAGTCCGCCACTGTTGGGTCCTTGAGCAAGACTCTTAACCCTTCCTGCTCCAGGGGCGCAGTACAATAGCTGACCCTGCGCTCTAACCCCCAACTTACTAAGATGAGGATATGCAAAGAAAAACATTTCACTATATGCTGTACTCTGTATAATCATGGTTGTGACAAAATAAATTGGAATTGGATTTTTTAAAGCTGCTTTGAAGCAATCTCCATTGTTAAAAACTTTCTATAAAACATCCAGTTTATAAAAATATATTTTGTTGGAAAATTTCTCTTAACTTTCAGCCAACGCTCAGCCTTCGTCGGGTTTGAAAAAAGGTTGTCTATCATTTATAGTATAGATGAACTGACAAGCCAAAGTGTAATAGAGTTTGGAAAGGAACACTGGCCACAATAGTGTATTTTCTGTGCTGAATGGCTGTGGGAAACTCTCTCTTCTCTATTCATACATCTTTTCTTCTGCTCTTTATATAATGAGAGAAGACTGATGAACGCAACAACCAAGAGTAAAAGAACAATTACCATCAAATACAAAGATCTCAGTTTTAAAGTCTAAAATGTTCTCTGGACAGGTTAATCATTTTAGGAAGGGTTCGAAGACGAGCCTTTCAGCTCTCGTTCTTTCTGGGGTGCAGTTTAATTCTTTCACGAAGAAGGGAACTCTAGCACTTGACATCTTTTTGTTTTTTTGTTGTTGGTTTTAGTATTCCCACGGAGCAAGATCTAGATAGAAAATTGCTCTTTTTAGCAGCCAATTGTTCTCTAAATTGTAAAATATTAACAAGGTTGTAAAATTTGTATCAGGAATTTATTTCAGAATTTATTTTAAATGGAGTGGAAGTTTCAAATTTCAATATTTCATTCAGAATAACGTAGAGATGACATATCAAATGTTGAAAGTGAGACATTGTGAAATGTCATGCAAATATCTGCCTATTTTGGATTTCATGAAAGATACACATTCCAGAAAAGTTAGCAATAAGAGTTAAATGTACATCAGAATCAGCTGGAGGATTCTTATTAGGTCAATTGGCAACATGATTGGGTATAAAAAGAGCCTCTCAGAGCAGCAGTGTTTCACAGAAGTCAAGATGAACAGAGGATCAACAATTCCCCCAATGCTGGGGCAAAGAATATTGGCGCTATATCAGAAGGAGTTTCTCTGAAAAAAATTGCAAAGAGTTTGAAGTTATCACCATCTACAGTGCATAATGACATTCAAAGATTCAGAGAATCTGGAACGATCTCTGTGCGTGAGGGTCAAGGTACTGCATCACATACAGGAATGCTACAGTAATGGAAATCATAAAATCCACACTGCATTGGCTCCCGGTGAGATTTCGTATAGATTTTAAAATACTACTTTTAACCTATAAAGCACTAAATG
>JAOTRA010000002.1:5828114-5839606 GCA_026260255.1 Pseudolaguvia tuberculata | reverse complement strand
ATGTGTGCTGGGATAGGCGCAGCAGACCCCCGTGACCCCGGATTCGGGAATGAGCGGGTAAGAAGATGAATGAATGTGTGTGTGTGTGTGTGCTCTTAATGCTAGCATTGTAACATTGTTAAAAGAGTTGATTTTAGAGTAATCCCACATCATATCTTTATATATTTAGGGAAGTGGTAGCTCAGTGGTTAAGGTGTTGATCTGCTGATTGGAGAATCTTGTGTTCTTGTGATCTGTCAATGCATGTGCAGGGGCCTCACCCGTAAAGAGCTCAGCTAGATAAACTTAATGAAATAAATGTAAATCGCTCGGGATATGTTAAAATTATAAATGCAAAGGTATATTGATATTGCAGATTATCTATTAAGTCTTTTGAATGTACGCAATCTACAAATTTACTTAATCTATTTACTTTAACTGTATTCACCAAATAACCCCCTTCCCCATATTTCAGACTGCTCTATTGTTTCCTTCTAGTAACCTTGTAGACACCAATTACATTAATATTCATGATATAATAGTTAAAGGACCTTTTTGTAACTACAACACTGCTAACAACTTGCTAATAAACATAATGTAACTTTGTGTAAATGTTAAACTTACGGTGTACTTGAAGAGCATTTTTACGGCATTATCCAGTTTCACTGCACAGATAGTGATAAAAGGGGACATGCTGGTCTACTTGAATACATCCTGTTTGCAGTCTGGAGTGTGTGCATATATGTATGTACACATGAGTGTGAATGTGTGTTTAATTTGTAGAACACAAAATAAATGTTTATAGTTAACTTCAGATATGGCTTTGTTCTACAGACTTAAAGTGTTTACAATCTAACTGTGGCTGCGTGTAATAAAACACTCATTAAGATTTATAGAAAGTTAGCACTTAATGAACATTTTTTAGAAGAATAGGCAGTCGGACCAATTCTGCTGACATTTCAATTCGGTGTCATCCTCCAATGGCCATTTTTTATAGAAGCATAAAGGCCATAATTAAAAAGAACTTTTTATAATAACATTTGAAGCTTACACCAATTGGCGTTCCTATAAACAAATTGAGTAACACAGCTTAAAAGAGATTTACCCTAATGCTCTATTTATTTATTTATACATCCAATCATTTTATTAGTGTTGCTGTAATACAATAATTGAAAAACAGTACACAGGAATGGACGGGCGACCTGTCCAGGGTGTACCCCTTTCTTTCACTCTGTATGCGCTAGGATAGGTTCTAGCAAACACCAGTGACCCGGAATTAGGGAATAAGCAGTTAAGTCAGATGAATGAATAAAAAGCAGTACATTCTTTTCTACAAACAACCTTATCCAACAATGGAAAGGGACCATCAAAGGATGCCTATTGTTGGACCAACAGATTAGATATAAAATGCTAAATGTAGTTTGAAAGCTAAAAGAACGATTAATAATATAAAACCTCGGTTGTCATGGGACTCATGAGTAAAGATTAAGCAAAAAGAATTTGCAAAATGAAAACAACCAAATAATCATTTTTATGTGAGAGTAACAAAAAAAGAATGAAGACAACTGTTTAGAAAATAGGGATGGGATAGAGATGAGCAAAGATTCCCTTCATATGGTTTTGACTGCCAAGTCAAGAGGTCAGCAGTTAGCCGTTCAGTCGGGTTCCTGATGGGGCCATAAAGAGCATCGGTCTCATCGAACCAAAGGGTTTACTGAGGTGACTAGGCTTTCATAAAGCCAGCAGATTAACATCTTAGAGGGGTGTCTCCCAGAATACAATTTTGTAAATTTCCTAATAACTTGTAAGGCATCCCTGAAAACAGTTAAAATAGCATCATAAATGAGCATCCAACACCATATTAAGAGAGGAAAGAAATTGTGGAATTAGGCACAAAACTCAAGAGCCAAAAAATAAGAGGTAAGGGTACAGACCTAAAAGATTTTAACAGAAATGGAGTTTTAACTATTAATTAATGTCATATTTGCACATTTGAGGTCAAATGAAGCTTTATTAAGTAAAGTGTGATTTGTAGAGACATTCTAGCCCAGACTAGCCAAGAGAGCGTGTTGGCAAGGCTCTGGTCCACTCCCAGCCCCTTGACCTCACACCTGACCCTGAGGTCACCTCATTTCCGTGTGCCCCTTACCTACCCTCTCATAAAGATCCTGGATCCAACAAGCCATCCTGTGAGAGATAATAGGGGTATATTAGCAGTTCATGGCAGCAGGGCATGTGCCTCTTGCTGAACTGCCACATCACACTGGCCATACAGGATATACCAGCAGAAGTTTTACTTGTGGTCAGCACAGGTTATTTTTTTTATATGGGTTGTTTATATGACACAAGAGGATAGCAACATGAGTCAGAACTGTCAGTAGTATAGCTGATACTTTTCTGTTATAGCCAACAAAGAGGAAACACGGGTAAAGCCCAAGAGCTTCATGAACATATGACACTCTCTGGTTACTTATTGATTTAACCCCAGAAAGTGAAGCATTGCACAGAAAAGAAGCCTGACAGTTCATTAATAATAGGGCACCTTAACCACTGTGCATTACTTTACCATTCCACAGCATGTTGAACAGGCAGGTAAAGGTGACTATAAGGACATGTTGGTGTTTATGTGAGCAATATGAGTGCTATATGGTAAATAACCCTGGAGTCTTTAACTTGACCCCAAAGTTCTAGTAAAAATGTGTATTTTCAAAGCCCTACAAAAGAGGATAAAAACATTTAGAGAATTGGGGGATGACCCTTTCTCTATTTTTTTTTTACAGACAAGTATGCTATGTTTTAGGGCCAGGCAAAAGGCTAGGCCTTGTCCCCTCTGAGACCCTTGTCGTAATAAGCCAACAGGGGGGGCTGTGTTAGGCTAGAGGACAAGCCGATAGGCTCGGGACCCATAACGATGGTGTTAAAAGGAGCCCTTTGGGAAAGGTAGAAGGTTACTGGGTTGATCAAAAGGGTTGAGTTTGATGGCTGACTTTAAAAGAGAAGGCTGAACTTTCAAAAAGGTCTCTTGCATTTGCCTTTAAAACTGTGTTATTTCCATATGAAGATTTCAAATTCACTCACTTCATAGAATACTGATCCAACAATAAATAAAAATAAGGAATGAATGTATCCTGTAGTACTAGGGAATCTGAGGCATACTAGAGAGATACGATGCCACTTTTTACTAGAGAGATATGATGCCAAAGAGTAAACAACACACAAACACAGCTCACTTTATTATGTATATGATATAAACTTATATTATTATTATTATTATGTACACTTGTAAAAATCCCCTGCCCTTGGATGAGGTATCTGAAAGCCACTGAAAACCACTAAACTCAGGGATTTAAATAAATGCATAAGCAGATTGAGGTTGTTCCTTATAAAGTGCTGAATGCACCGTAACATTAGAACACTGCAGCAAAAGATTCTACATGTTTAGTTACCGAAAATATTGAATATCTTGCAAGTTCTTTAAGTTGTTGTGTTGATGCAGGAATACTGACCAAGTGTGGCTAAATTAGAGAAAATGTGTCAAACCATCTCTAATATCCCAGGGCTTCAGGAGCTGTCCCAACAGGCACACAAGGACATTGTGTACAGAACTGTCATCTTTGTGTAAAAATGTTTATAATTATCAACTATATTGGTTTGCTAAATGTACCCAGAGATGAAACAAGCCTTTTCTTTGCAGTACCTGAGAAAAACACAGAAGGTAGCATTAAAAGGAAATCTATTTTTTACAACCAAACACTTAATTTTAATGAGTGGTTTCATAAAAATGGCAGAAGTATGTGGTACCTCGGTTAAAGCGAAACATGAGCAATGGAGCAATTTGATTTGACAATAGAAAACACAATAGTTTCTTTGATCCAATACAATGGAAATGGAAATGATTGTCAGCAATACAACAGGATACAAGTGTCTTCAATTTGTCTGACAAATCCTTAATAGATTTTGATTGGAAGATAATTATGTGATCTACATAATGGAGATGTTTTTGTTGTCAGGTACACTGAGCCATAGACAATACAGAAAATGGGCGGTACAGAGGCATAAGAGAAAGGGATAAAGCTGTTGAGTTTGTGACATGCCAGTCTCCTGGGGTTGCGGAGCCGAAGAAGAGGAGCTTGGGTTTCAATAGCACAACAGACCCACAGGACCCTTTGTGACCTGAGTAATGAATTTAACAACAGTTATGAGTTCTAGTGACAGAATGCTTGCCTAGACAGAACTATATATATGTTTTCTTACACAGACTTTAATTCTTTGGCCAAACTCAAATCGATGCCATATTATGTGCACAATTCATTTTAATTACATAAATGTTTACCAAATGATCACAAATGTTAAAGAACAGTATTTATCCCAAACGTATGAGAATAATTAAATACAGTTTGTTTTGGGAAGTGATGGGTGTTTAACAGAATATGTGTGAGAAGGCAGATCTACGGACAGCCTTGGCTCCACTTATTAATGTTACTTACTTCTTTGAAGTTAGGAAACAGTTAGGGATAGTGAAAACTCCTCAGTCAGCAGGCAACCGCTGGGTATTGCATAGATGATCAAGACAGCCGAAGACACAGCTACTAGCACTTACAGAGCTGCTTCTTGAAGCAGAAATCTGAGCCTGTACATTACAGCTCTGTGTTTATGCTCCTCACTTGACCTGACAAGAGCACGGCACACAAAATACCACATGTGCTGAGCTGCAGATGCTGCAAGGCGACCAATAGGCGCTGAAGACAAATGAGTTTTCATCGTGCGCTTTACTACTTCTCTAAAACAGGTCATTTCAGCACACCAGGACATTTTTTTCTTTATTTCTGTTATTACTATTATGTATTTAGATATTTGTGACACCCCATAGAAAGCCTGCTTAATATCACATCCAAATGTGTTATGACATGGACATAAACAGATTTATACTAGTTATTGCTTTGCACATTTGTGTAAATCCCCAATGACTATTTTCCTATATCTTCCTAATCACAGTCAGATGGTATATGGTAATGGAAAGGCATTTTATTTATTTACTCTGCATTTAAGCATAAAAATGACCTTGATTTCATTGTACAGTTGTGTCCTAAGTTAGAATAGAGAATACATTTAGGATTGATATTTAAAAATAAATATTTGATGTGTACCCCAAAAACAGTGACAGCAAAGTAAGCCAATAAACATTCCTTTTTCAGAAAGAACAACGTCCAGTATGATGTCATATGTAGAAGGGTATGTTAGGTTTCTTTTACCTAATATTGGTTAAAATAGCAAACCTGTGTCAAAAGTGGATTCATTGATTGCCAACAATGTTATTTAACTATTATTGCTGCAAATTGGAAAATGTTTTCGTCAACATGCCATGTGGTTAGCATTTCTAATTAAGTTACTTGTCAACTATGTTAACCCAGTAGTGGTAACATAGTGGATAGAAGCAAAAACTGATTGCATTTTATGCATGTGTTCCAACAAAGGCAACAATGTTATAGAGCAGATACAGTTTCATATTTTTATCAAATCACACTTTTAGAAGTTTATTTATTTTATTAATTTTATAAGAAGAAAAGTTTTAGAAATGTATTTCATTATTTGTATACCATGTAATGATTATTCCGCAATGCCTCTTTTAAAAAGCCGATAGTTACATTGTAGTAATGTACAATCAGCACAGAGTTCATTTCAGTGCTGATTCAGTTCTGTTCAATTAGTTTGAAAGAAGATACTAGACGACACTAGCTAAGAAGTAATTTACAACAGTGGTTTAGCAACTCTAGGGTTCAGTGAAATGAAATGATCCCGGTGTCAGTTTGAAGCCGAGAGTGTCTTAAGAAAATGCCAAGATTATCTAATAAAATAAAAAGGTAAGATCCTGTTTTTTCATTCATTCATCTTACTCGCTTATTCCCTAATTCGGGGTCACAGGGGTCTGCTGGCGCTTGGACAGGTTACACCCTGGACAGGTCGCCAGTCCATCACAGGGCAACACATAGACAAACAACCACTCACACACACATTCACTCCTATTGGCAATTTAAAATCACCAATTGACCTAATCTGCATGTTTTTGGACTGTGGGAGGAAACCGGAGTACTTGGAGGAAACTCGCACAAGCGCGGGGAGAACATGCAAACTCCGCACAGAAAGGTCCCCGGCCCAGGAATTGAACCAGGGACCTTCTTGTTGTCTGGCGACAGTGCTAACCACTACGCCACCGCACCGCCCAAGATCCTGTTTGTGCTTTAGAAAACAATTAAAAATGTAAAAATCCAAATGTATTACAAACTTATAAGTATTCACTGTAACAGAAAGAGGAAAGTAAAGTTTACAACCAAAATTGTTGTTTAGTTTCATCTACAAATAGTTGTTTTGTCTTTCATCATGACAAGTGAAAGTGATTATTTTGATGATCTGCAATATAAGGCTACAAAGATATAAGCCCATCTACTATTCTGTCCATGTAACTCACTAACCATACGACTACTACTACATCATAACATAACATAACATAACATAACATAACATAACACGACATGACATAACATAACATAACTATTACTTTTGGGGAATAGAGAATGCAATCTCACAGAGAAAAAAGTGGGGGTAGAAAAGTGAGTGTTGTTCATGACCAAAGGCCAGGGCATGGAAGGATTAGTGGATCAGGGCTACACAGCTAAACTACATGCTGCTTTACTGGGCCGGATCAGCTTCCAAACCTAAGAGCTTTGAGCCCTGCTGTTTAAAGGCTGGTTGCGGGATACTATCAGGAGTGCACTGAGGTTCAAGCAGCAGTCGGGGGTGGAAGCATGGAGACTCCACTCTTGCCATCACCCACTCCTCAAATGGAATCTGCCTGTTACAGTCCTTGTAAAATGAACTTCGCTCACCACCACCCACCTCCACTCATAGTAACATCACTTTCAAACATGCGCTGAACAAAGAGAGACACAGAGGGTGACAGTGTCGGGGTGGGGGTTGGTTGTTGGGGGGGTGTTTGGATGGTAATCATAGTTTTTTCCTTGGATCCAGTCAGGCTTGGATATGTTTGTGTATCAAACTGCCATCTTCTTACCCGCTTATTCCCGAATCCGGGGTCATGGGGGTCTGCTGCGCCTATCCCAACACACATATAGGGCGAGAGGTGGGGGTACACCCATGACGGGGTTGCCAGTCCATCTCAGGGTTGATCATAATTTCAAGTGTAAAATAGGCATGCCCATTTCCCGTGATATAATCAATTATTAAGTATATCTTTAATTCTGGCTAAGCATGAATAATGTGTGTGAAAGACAAAATTGTTGTACATCTGTTTTTATTACTTATTTAATAAGTAATATAATAAGAGTTTCACTTTACTACATATGTTATTTAAACATAGATGCTAGGCAGATACTGTAGCAAAGGTTGCAACTTAACTTCAGATGTAAATGTTCTTAATGGTAAACAAGGGGGCAAAGTGTATTGACCTTGATTGACCTTTAAGTATACCCACAATATCAATAGTGAATTGATTGCACTGTTGCTCCAGCAGAGAAGTTGCCTATAGTGATGCTAACTGCGAATAGACACACATGAGGAGGATTTCTTCAATTCTCACATTGACGGTTGGTATAGCTGCCAACCACAATGTTGTTGAAGTGAACCAAAATGTTTTGACATTCACAACAGGTTATTTTCTGTCAACATATGTCTTACAGCAGACTATTTTCTATTTTCGTAGAATTGAGCACAACAGCACCACCGGTGGCAGCCAGGCATTATGAGCTAAGCTCAATCACATCGATCTATCAGAAATAGAGTCACATTGAGTGATTTCTAATAGACTAAACTGCCCCAAAATCCGGCTGCTGTGTAAGGGAATGTAACAAATGGTGAAGTGGATTATTTACATAAAGTCCTAGTTTCTCTAATATCTATTTAAGGAGATTGTATTTGACAGGCTATGGACACATTATCCAATTAAAGCACAATAATATAATAGTAGTGTCCCAGATAGAACATTAAATATTGCTCTTATCAACAACATCACGAGCACTGTGTGATGTTCAAATCCACATTGTCTACGTTGCCACTTGAAAACATCCACTCATATGGTATTAGGGAGAGGCAGAAAGGAAGGGCTTTGAATTTGAATGTTGTTCGTTCACAGGCAAACCTTTCTCTAGTGAAAATGTTTGTGGCAATGGAACACAATCAAACTATTTTAAGGTCCAAAAGGTTGTAGGCTATGGGCAATTTGCATCACAGTTGGATGATCCAGTGGGTGATGTTGCCAACTATTTTTTATTTTCTTCAGGTTCAAACTGAGTAGACTGTTTAATGGGTTGTCTAATGCTGTTTGGAGGTCTATTTGACTAACTAAGGCTTTTTTGGAGGCGGGCTCAAGGAGTAAAGCAGCCAGATCGATTTGCTATTTTGTGAGGTTTGTCAAGTGTTAAATTCGGTCTCATCACTAAAACTGTGATGAAAAGAACCCTAACATATGTAGATTAGAGGTATAATAACAGTTCTGTTCTGCATTATTTCATTACTATAACATCATTATTAGACGGCGTAGTGGTTAGCACGGACTTATCACAGCAAGAAGATCCCGGATTCAATTCACAGACAAGGAGTGGAGTATAATAGATTTCATAGAATACTTTCACCACTGCACTGTCACATACTGTGCTGTGGTGATCGTTACAGATACTGTGGTCTCTATAGCAATAATCAGCACTGACGCATACATAGTTCCAGAACTATATACTTTTTTTATTAATAGGATTGCTTTTATACAATATTTGATAGCACTATACAATTTGTCCAAGTCATGATAGTAAAGTTGGAACAACAAAACAAAAAGACAAAATGATTTTACACCATCAAACTCACTTATGCTGGAACTAACTAAATATAATGGCACAAGCTTAGAACAATGGGTCATGCCAAGCATTACAAAGGTCAAAGTTAGCAAATCAAGACTAACATCATGATCTAATCACTAATCATGATCTAAGGGTGTGTTTGGGGTGGAGTAAAATTGTGTAACCTGACCTCAACATAAAGAATAATCTGTACTTCTTCCTGGTCTCTAATGAGAGTGGCAGTGAAGCCGGCAGGCTGATCAGAGTCAGATGGGGTGCCCCGAGCACAGTGCCCCCCGCTGAAAGTGCCGCCCGACACCCTCTGTTACCTCCAAGTGAGCTGAGACCAGCCCATGAACCATGTAACTAGGTGGTTTCCAGGTTAATGAAAAGCTGTAACTCCAATTCTTCCTAGAAAGCTAAGTATATACAAATACACCACAGCAATACAACATAACAAACAACAATGCTTTTACTACAATGATCACCTGTAGATAGTGTGACATTTTACACAATGATATATCAATGAATGACTTTAGGTGATTGTGAGTGTAACTACCCCCCACCATTCCTTCTCCCAATGACCTCATTTGCACAGAAAAAACAAGACTTTTGTAGAGTCTAGATTTTGTCAGGTTCCTCTTCTAAAAACCCTTTGATTTTGCCGAAGCAGCTTTTGGAATAGCGGGAAAAAAAATCCACACCAGTTGGCATCCAATTTGGAGCAGTTAACATTAAAGAGGTAGCCAGGTACTAATAAGAGACATTCCTGCAACTAGCGTCAGAAAGGAGGTGTGTTGGGTACAACTCTCTCAAAGCGCTCAGTGCTAATAGATTTCAGCTCTGCTTACCCTCCCAATTATAAAGCAAGTAGTCTTTAGTTGGTGAAGTTGGTGAAGAGAAAAAAGGTAAGAAAACAAACCAGATAACAATGTAAAAATCTAAGGCAAATTCCACTCCAGTTCTAATTTTTACAATTAGAGTTTATTACAGTTATACATAACCTGTCAGATGAATCACATAAATACAAGAATGCTGCACATCTTTCATTTTCATATATGGTTCAAAAAGATAAAGCAGACATGCTTTAATGGGGCTTTTCCCACTTTTAAGGAGGAGCACTACAAAGAAAATAGAGCATGCACTTTTAACCCTGACCCCGCATGAAGAAAGAGAGGCCTAAGCATGGCAAAACCTTTAACTAGAGGCTTTAAATCACCCTACAGGATTCTGGAGTATCACATGTCAATTTATACGTTCATTTTTTTTTGTGTGATTTTTTCAGCGAAACAAGCTAAAAACACAAAAACGGATACAATGCAAACTGATCATAGGAAGAAATGAATATACCTGCTCATTCGCATGTGTGCATGAATATACACGCATGAGTGTGTGCGGGCGTGTAAGCATGTTAGCAGGAGAGTCAGGGTCTTGGCAGGGCACAAAGAGGCCATAAAGGTTTAGGAGTGGCCCACGACCTGTTTACTACCTACTGAGTAGCTTTGGTGTGAGGGCCTTAATCACCCTCTGCCCTCAGTTTCCAATCCCTCTCATGTAATACAGGAAAAGAAAATTAATTCAAGAGTTTTAACATTCATCCTGCCCCAATCAAGACCCTTTTTATGTTTCTTTTAGTTTTAACAACCTATAGACATCCAATAATGGAAAGCACTTTAAGGAAATAATGAGGTAAAAGTGTGAGTGGTTGAAGAACATATTAAAAAGTATTAAACATTTTGGTTTTGAGGAAATGGTGCATTTGATTATCCTTAGAATGATTTAGCCTTTTGGCTCTGGTGTCTATAACCAGGCTTGTCCAGCACGTTAGAAAATCAGGAACCTAAAAAAATGCTTTAAGAGCTTTCTGAAATATTGGCTAGGCTATATTGAAGAGTGGGAGTTATTTTGGAGAAAATTATTTGAGGTTTTTTTGTTACCTGGTTTTCACGACATCCAGAGGGTGCATCAGACATATCTCTACCAGACCTATAACGAAGCAAGAAGAAGACCATAGAGTAAGTACTATATTCATATTCTATACTTCAATATCTAGTCAGAGAACTTAAACTTATAGTGTTTGTAATAAAAGAAAGTTCATGACATGAACAATAAATGTCAACTTTAATCTGCATATATGTAACCACATATAAAATTAGGAGTTCTGTCAACTACGTCTATGCGTTGAGTATGCAATTGTTTGTCTGCCATGATTATACAGAGGGGGATTCCCTCAAAATGCCTTAGTGCTAGTTCCTCAACCACACATCTGACAGGAACCACATGGTGAGATTACTGCCTTCAGCACTTTAAGCATATTAAGCTGAGGCAAATAATTTTAAATAGTTAAGACATGAGGATCGTGTAATTATTTCTACTGTTTGAATATTGTTGTGCCTAACTGTAATTCATCAATAAGCGTATTGTCAGCTTTTAATTTTAACTAAACTAGATGTTACATCCTCATTTCATGTCTGAAAGAAAAGTATTTATCCCCGTTGGAAATAGCAGTCACAATGCAATGCTATAAACACAACCTATTTAATAGTAACAGTTTTCTTCCTTCATCTTCCATACCAGACGTATTCTCTTATTCTAATCAGAAAGTGTGTTTTAATAATCTAATTAATGTAGTTACCTCTTACACAGAACCTGCTGATCACACAGCCCGCT
>JAOTRA010000002.1:5759673-5782756 GCA_026260255.1 Pseudolaguvia tuberculata | reverse complement strand
CACACACACACACACACACACACACACACACACACACACACACACACACACACACACACACACACACACATAAACACAAATCTGTGCCCAAGGGCTTCTTCTCCTTTCCCTAACTCAATCATGCTCAGGTTTCACTCTCGCCCATCCGAGCACAACTCACTTCCTCCTCCAAACTACCCCCTAGCTTTAAAGCACAGCCTTCCCAAAGCAACTCCTTCCATCAGACACAACACCCTCAGTCACCCTTAGTGCTAGCGAGATAGGACAGCCACAGACTTTTCAATGAAATAGATAAATAGAGACTTATTTCTCTGCTTCGAACGAGGCGTCAGAAATGCCGTCTAAAGTTTCCATGGTGAAAGAATCACAAATGAGTAAAATGTATGAAATCAGGAGAAACTGTCGCATCCTCAGATTATATCACATTTGAGTGTAAAGGGATATCGGTATTGGTAGACAGTTCTGCGTGAGATTGGACAACCAGTTGGAGAGCTGGTCAATCAACAGAAATTTAGTAGAATGTCAGAAACCCAAATGACGCTAAATACCAGCTGAGACAACCTCCCGCTGCTCTGATCTGCTCTTTGTCATCGTCTATTCATCTGCTCAGTGCTGTCACTGTGCATTGCCTTGTTTGCACATGCCATTGTTATATGCGATGCGTACGTATTTAAGGCTAATATCTAACAGCTGGCCTGTTTCAAACTCAAACACGCAGGGCACATTATAAAGAGCGTTGTACTCCACTGTGTGAGCAGGTCAGGGTCAAGTGTTTGGACTGCCTGGGTTCAGTACAGAGATGCTAGAAGTATGTCTTTGTCAGATGTGCCATGATGTGTTCTTACAGTACAGGGAACACCTTACTGAACGATAGGTCATTAAGGTGGACAAAAGGAGAGTGCGCACGGTGTGGATGATTGGGGTAAGGGTCCGGGTCTGGCGGCCTAAAGGCTACAGGTCGAGGCATGTGAAAAAGTCATTTCCTCACTTTCCTGCAGCAGGAAAAACAGCCGACCAGAGAAAATAAACGAGAGGGAAATGAGCAAAAACAAATTAAGGTGAGCGACACTGATAGAACGGACGCCACCAGATATGTGACATAACTCAAAAAGAAATAAAAAATAAAACTATATGAAACATTGTTGTAAGCTGAACATTTTTACAACTTTCAGAAAAACACCTAAGTGAAAGGATACTAGTTCTGTGTGATGTGCTGTGATCGCTTAAAAAAAAATCGTGTATATGGCTACAACCACACATGGCCTTGATTTCCAGTTAATCAGTTGTATGTGTAGCAGTAAACATGACATTTAGGTAACACCTCTCCACTCCTGCTTGTAGTTTGCTCTGATCATAAGAATGTGGGTTTTAATAATTTTCTAATTCTCCACAACTGCCTGCTTAACCAGGAAACATTCAGCAGCTATTTGTCTCAGCTTGCAATTGACTAGTCCAAAAAAATAAGTACTCAGAAATAAAACAAAAAACTGAAAAAGAAGTGATTCGTACAGATTTGACTTGAAATATCCCTCTATCCACTTCCTTAAGAGTCTCACTTCCTGTTCCTGTTGTCCACGATAATGATAAATGAGCTCAGGCTTCATTCAATTACACAGAGAGTGCAAAGAGACAGAAACAATGGGAGCGGGCCAGCGCGGTGTGGCATTGGCCTTCTGCATTCTTAGTGACAATTTAGCCTAATTAGCATCAACTTCTGCTACATCCATCATACTCCTCAAGAAACATAAACAAACTGTCGGCTCTAGCGTAACAAACCGATCACCCAGCTACTTAACGCAAATTATTCTTACATGAAATGCTGCTTCTCAGGCAAGCTGCCCCTTTGGGTCATTTGAGAGAACGGATGGCTATTAAAATTAAAGACATATGTTCCAGTCAAGTTCAACTCCCCAGTCTGTGGCGGCTGAGGCGGTGACAGATTAGCCAGACTGAGAGACAGTGAGCATGGAGGAGCTGCTGCAACAAACATACGCTGCTGGTCAGATGATGTTGCCTCTTATATCTACAGGATTCAGCTGTGGCTTGCTCTTGATCACGGAATGGAAAAATCAAGCTTTAAAAGCATCTATTCTTATCTAATCTAATCTAACATTCATTCATTTTCTTACCCGCTTATTTCCTAATTCGAAGGTCATGGGAGTCCGCTGGTGCCTATCTCAGCTCAGGAGGCAGGGGGTACACCCTGGACAGGTCATTGCAGGGCAGTAATCTAACATAATGTAGACTATCCAATCCATTCTATCTATTCCTAATCTAATTAAACCTAATCCAGTCCAATCCATTTAATCCAATCTAATCAAATTCAATCCAATGAACATACTTTAACATAATGTAATCTAATCCATTCTAATCTATATAATCTATTCTATTACAATATGATTATCAATTAATCAAAAAAATTTGATTTCAAGATAATACAATTTAATCTAGCCCAATTCAATACATTCCAGTTCAATTCAACCTAATCAATCAATTTGTACTTTTAAATCGTCTCTAGTCTAGTCAAATCTTATCTAACAAAACATACTGAAATTTAACTCCCTCTAATCTAAACTAATTTAATCTACTAAAATCTAATTTCATCAAATACACTCTAATCTACTGTCTAGATCCTATTCTAATCCAATCCAACCGAATCTCATTTGACCAATTAATTAGTATGTTGTATGTCCTGAGCTTTTGGATTTCAAATAATCAATTCTAAAATTTCCCCCCAAATTAACAAATTAAATTAAAAAAATAATGTGTAAATAAATAGGAACTGTTTATGTGCACATTGCAGTTATTGATGTTTGAGATGCATCATTTACCCAAGCAGCATCATTGATTTATACATATCAATCTATTTTTCAGTGTTTTATTAGGAAAATCATCCATCCCATTAAACTAAATGATTGAATTTAATAAATTACGTTTCATACATCAAAACAATGTTTATTCTAGCACAAATCTATAGAATAAAAATTAAACTGGACTTTGGGGATGATCCCGATAATGACAGGCAACACAATGGTTTATCAGATTTCTTTAGAAGCATTGACAGTAAATTTTACATACAGTTTGGCATTCTGGAAGAAAAAAAGGAAACTGAATGTTGTGACCTTCCTGATTCAGACAAGTCAAGTTTTATTTGCAGTTTCATTAAACTTTAATTTAACATTTGCTTTGTTCCTCAGTCTAAAAGTCTGTCTTGCTATGTTAAGGGATTCAGTGGTTGAAACTTTGGCGACATACTGTCCCCTAGGCCTCATTGCTGAAAACCTTAAAGCTTGAACAATGTGTCAAACATTTCTATAAAGCTGTATAATACATTATCATGATGTTATCAATTTATATTGGTGAATTAGTTTTTTAAAAAAATTTACTTTTTTTTAAAACAGTGTCTTTATATATCCATCTATGACAACCAGTGCAAACAAACTCCATCTATCATAGCCAAACCTTATTTCACCCACATCACTAAAGTGATTATGAAGTACAATGGCACTAATCTCACATAAAAACATAAAAGGCAAACGTTACGAAGAAGAGAAACCTTCAGATAATGGCATAAGTAAATAAATAGAGTTACTCCCCCAAGTACAGAAAAAAGGGGAGACTCAAAACAAGTCCAGGTTGCTTTGCTAATCACCAACTTGTGGAAACATGAGCTTTTCTTGTCAGGGTGTGAGGAGAGAATTTTTCTAACATAAGCTCTGACAACGGCACCATGATGTCATGTTCAAGTTTGCTCATTAGCTATTCCTAAATAAGAGCCAGCACTAATTTTCACTCAGTTATAAAAGGTAAGTAAAAGTCTTGTTTGTATAAATTTTTTTTTTACTTCCAGCAATTACATGCAGATTAGTATGTTGTGTAATAACAAGGAAGAGGAAAAGAATCTGTTCTTCTAGCATGACTAATAAAAGGATTGGTTCTGTCGTTTAGGCAGCTCATACTTCAGATGGAATGACGTTTGATTTTCCCACACGCAAAACACTCATTTCTCTCTAACTTCTTCTCTCGTCGCTCCATTTGTCATGCCGGCTTTCTTCACTTTTCAAAGCTTTGTCGTTCAGCCAAGCTCCTGAGATGATTGATAGCACTTATAAGATATTTAACGTTCAAGGGCTTCTGGTTTACAAAGTTTAGACCTGTTCTGGCTGTTCGCATGTCTTCACTTCTACCTGAGTCAAAACTTTCTCTACTGACATCGATGCTTCACTACACACCATTTTACACATCTTCCCTGACAGCTTTAATCTCATCCTCCGTTTCCTCTCATCGTCACCCTCATCCCTTCCGTCACTCACTTGCTATAGAACCTGATCACAAACTGATGATGTAGAAAAGCCATAATAAAACCAGCATGTGTTCTGTGGAATCTGCACAGCGGAAATTTTATCCGTGGGTCTTTGACATTTGAACATTTGAAATATGTGGCATGTGACCCGACAGATTCAGTTTGTTTACTCGTGAATTATTTGCTGTAAATTAGATAAATGACAAAAAAAGGTTATACAAATACAAATATTAAGACAAAACACAGATTAAAGACGATATGATTATGTGATTGGGGCAATTTGATACGTCAGTAATAATTTATTTAATTCATAAAAATTGTTGTTTTTTCCCCATAGATAAAGCATTATTAAAACAGCACACAAGTTTAGGGACCTACTCAAGGGCCTGATAGTGACAAGCTTAGCAGTGCTGGGGCCTGGAGTGTTAATCCTCTGATGAACAAACACCAGCTTTAGCTGTTTGAGCTGCTGCTACCCCATATGTGAACTAGGATCAGGTGCTGATCATCTGCTGGAGTTTTAGAGACGGAATCCCAGCAAAAGAAAACAAATCCTAGTGCACTTCCCAACAAACCGTTTCCCTTGGGCAGCCTGGCACCAGCAACAGGATTTTTGGCTTACAAAATAACTTGGCTGCTTGAGCAGCCCTTTTGTGGTTAATTTCTCTTTTATTTATTTAGCTCTAAAAAGACATTTAGAATGAATCATTTTACTACACTGTTTTTATTCTTTGCCTGAAATTATAATAATTTTTTTTTTAACAGTTAGTATACCATTACAATTATCTGCTTATATGAAATATCATTTCGTTCTAATGAGACTGGGTGGGCTAAAAAAATTACCAAACTAAACATTTCCTCAAGCAATGAAAACACAAACAGACCCAAGAAAACTGCAGCGACCTGCATATAATCACAGTAAGACGTTTCCTCTACAGCAAGCCTCACCATGCACCCAAGGCCATTTATAAACATGAAGGGGGACAAACAAGGAAAGTACGGGCAGTGTCAGCCTGCATTGGCCTCGATGTGAGCTGATAAATTGGTGGTTGCTACAAATTGCCCCTTGGGCACCATCCATTCAACCGTATGCAGCCGAGAGGGCCATTTTCCAAAGCGCCTAGGAGCTCCGGCATGCAATAAGAGAGGATTCCACCAGGTGATATGCTCAAACAGAGTAACAAGTGGTTACAGACAAAAAAAGATATAGCTTTGATCTCCTCTCCTCTGCTTTAACTCAAATGTGGAAAAAACATGTATGCAAATACCCCCCCCACCCCAACCAACACACACTCCTTTCATTTGACTCTTCTTTATTTTGAAAGAAAGAAAGACTTTATATTATGACTACTTAATGCAAAAAACAAACCAATTTACAGTTCACCCCCCCCCCACCCCCTTTGGCCATATAGCAAATATGAATTGAGTCTTATATAAATTCATACAGTCTAGTTGGAAGAAACACTGAAAAGAAACAGTGGTTTGTTTTTTCCATTTGTAGACATTTGTCTCAATCTTTTTTCCCTTTGGTTCGGCTCTGTGGAGAGCTTTTTATTCCAGAGAGCGTTTATTGAGAAAGCATCTGTCATATCTCATCGCAAAGCTGCACCACAGAACGCAGTCTGTGTCAGCGGACTGATAACTTAACCTTTCCCTGATCTGCACTTCAAAACAGAAACAAAGTCCCAAGACACCCGGCGTGTGTGGTCTTCTCTGCGCTCCACTACTCTCCCCGAGTGAACGCTTCATTCTGCAAAATCCACTGAAGGATTGAGGCACCTGCCATTTTTCTCTCTTGTCTGTCAGAAATATTTCTGTTTTCTAAGAGCACAGCCTCCAGCTAAATGTCAGTGTGCTATATCACATTGGAGTCAAGACATACCGTTGCCACGTCTGCTGTTTTTTTCCTGCCATTTTTGTGAAACTAGTCGCTTTTTAATTCGCACCAGTGTAAAAAAAAAAAAAAAGGACACTTTTCCCAGCTGCTTAAAAATCTGTATTTTGTCCTAAAAATATCTGAAGTCAATTAGATGAGGAAGTCAATCAGCCACAATCAGCAAAAAAGGTCTATGTTCAGAAATGAAAAGCTTCTCATTGGTAAACAAGGAACAAATCACGAAGCATCAGGATATTCGGTCCTTTATCATTATAAACTACTCATACAAATACAATTAACTTAATAGTTTCCTGACAGATTGTAGCATCTCCAGTCTCTCGTATTATCGTTTACTGCTAGATAAATATTCACTACAGGAAGTTTTTCTAATTTTTCTGCTTCGGGGCAATCACTGCAAACCTCCCCATCTGCAGCCCCGCACTCCCTTACTTTTAATGTCATCCCCATGTGAGAGAATGTAAGGTTAAAGGGAGAAAAGAAAAAAAGACTTAACTAAGCTTCACAGGTCTCTACTGCCCTCTAGACACAAAAGATGCACCTACACAAAGACAGTAGTAGAGGCCAAAAAGGGAGGCGAGAGTTAGAAAGGAAATCAATACATTTTCAGCTAAATAAATAAAAGCATTAGCTTTTTTCAATTGTAAATATTATGTCATCTTAAACAGTCAAGTTTGTGTCTACACAAATCCCATCTTAGAAGGAGTCAGAGCGCGGGTTCAGCTATGATGCAGCGCCCCAGGAGCAGGAAGGGTTAAATGTTTTAGTTAAGGACCCAACAGTGACTAGTAATGGTGGGTCTTGAACCCTTAGGTCTTCCTTATCATCCAATCAACAACTTTGCACCTTAACCATATGAGCCACCACCACTAGGTTTAAGAAGAAAAAAACTTTTTTGTTGGCAGATATAAACGTACAGCAATGTGGAGCATCTCTAGTATCTGGTGTCAGAGTCAGGAATCCCAGTGTGGCCTTAGAGCTGGTAGGCTAAAGGGTATTGCTTAAGTATCCAACAATAGTAGCTTGGCCATTTAAAAGCTCGAACCATCAACCTTCCGATCAGTGGCTTACAGTTTCAACTACTGAACCACCACCACCATTTTAATTGAATAATTCTATTGTTATTTTTTTTATAACAAAACCTTAATTATCAGTATACTTTTAGACATTTTTTGCCAAGTGAACATTAGGAATATATTTATTGACCCATAACAGATATTAAATAAAATCAAATCAAAATTTACCCATAACGTTGTTCAGATTATTTTTCCTTAAATCCTAATCAGCATTCCAGCACCAAATGATCTAAAATGGTTTTAAATTGCTTTGTAGACTTGACCAAGCATGAAATTGATTTAAACTGTTTCCTACAGCACAACTCCAGCCCATTGTTTTCATGCTGAAGTCATTCTAATGATTTTATCTCTCTCTCTCTCTCTCTCTCTACTGGAAGAACATGCCAAGCAGCCATTGCAGATTTGTGAACAAGACAGAATGAAAGCCGGTCTAATATTCCCGTCCTGTAGTGTGTTAGGACCCACCCAGAGCCAGTGGTTAGCATGAGCAAATAGGAGACCTAAACGTAACGAATGTGCACTTTTCCATGACCCAATGTCATTTTTATAGCTTTATTCCACTGTATAATTTCCCATATTTCAAACATAATAAAGGGAATCGCTGCGTTTTCCCCTCTGGCCTTCTTTCACTTGATCCCAGTTTTGACATTTGTGATTTTACTGGATGACTCTCTTCTTTAGAGAGGATAATAAAACTGTAAACAATTCAAGCTTCCAGCCCGTCTTCTTCTCAGAGTTGGTTCTCATTACTGAATCCGTCTGCGCTTTGTGCTAGCGGCACACCAACGCTATAGGAAAAGTCTTACTTTTGCTCGATTTAAATCAGAAATAATTGAAATTGTGCATCAATCAGAGAGCTTCAGATGAAATGCATGTGAAAGAACGACGAGGACATTTTACTCTAAATATTAAGCGTATTCCGCTAAACACTAGAGTGCCGAGGATGATTTTCTTTCTGTCATTCTTCTTCTTGTTGTATTTTTTTTTTTTTATCTTAAGATTCTTTAAATGCGAAATGTCTTTCTTTTGCTCAAAAATGCTCGTCTTTGGAAGAAAAGGACAAGCTGTAATAGTCCATGATGTATAAACACGTTTGTGGGCCCTCCAAAACTCTTCTTTACACACACACATTCTGTTTTGACAGTGCTTATTATGTTTATTTATAATGCAAGCTCTTCTTTGAAAAAGTCATCAGGTTTGTAATTTTCTACAGAAATGATTCCTTAAATTAGATTCTGTTAACCTTCCCTCTGCCCTGTTTATGATGTTTATATTAGAGCATTGCTTCTTCTCTCCGTCATTAAGAACCGACTGGGTTTCTCACAAGAAAATAAAATAAAAGCTTAGCAAAAAAGCTTTCGCGGTATTATAAGGGCAGATTCACCCACAGTTTCTGGATAGTGAACGACAGACCATAAAACGGCAATAAATCTGACTCGCTTGGAGATTATTTTTAGATGATGTCCGAGTCAAAGGGCATAATAACGCAGGCTGCTGAGATAAAAGAAATAAAAGAAAAAAAATCAATCCCAACCTCCTCTAAAAAACAGTATTCTTTGTAAAATGGGATATGATTGATTTTTTTTTTTTTGGTGCTAGCTCTAGGATAAAAAAAAATAACTTCAGGTGGTCCTCTTTATGTCTGTATAGTCTTGCGATAATTCTGTACAATCAAAAGGTTCTCCAGCCAAAAAGGTCCTCCTGTGCTTAATTATGACATTTAGAAACGGCCAACAGGACACCCAAGCCTTAAAAAGTGCATGCTTGCACGCAAACACAGACTCATGCATGCATGCACACACACACACACACACACACACACACACAAACACACACACAGTGCAAGCACTAGTTTCATTTTCTTACAGTTATTCAGATGATGGCCCTTGACTACTTAGACGTAGTGCTCAATTAGGCATAGCTTGTTCAGCTGATCTTCCAGCCAGTTATTTTATTGCTGCCATGTGCTGCATTACAGTGTGTATACCTACGCTCGAGGCTACCTTGGAATAGCATCCTGTCTGAAATGACTTTTTTTTTTTTAATTGCAATGATCCATGATCCCTTAAAGCTGATTTTGTAAGACCTGTGTATTTTTATTTATCTATTTGTTGTTGTTTTTTTGTCATTTTATCTAAAGTACAGGATGGAGTCTTGATTCCAAAATGATTCCAAGACTTTGATACAAAGATTGATATTAAATTAAAAAAAAAGTACAAATAAATCCTCCGGGAAAATATGAATGGACATTGAGTTCATTAAGTAGTTCATAATAAAACTGCCATTTTTAGCCCCTCATCCTTTCAAAAATGACAATTCCAGTTGTTCTTTTTAATAATGGCTGCCTTTGGATAAGTGTGTTCTAGTCCACGCAAAACTGTTTATGCTGCACAATCATAATTAAACTGCTGATACTGTTATTACTATAATACTGCAATTACCTTTATCGCTTACAGCAACATTACATGCAGGCGTGTGACTGTGTGTGGATGCAGACACGATATACACAAAAGGCCTTCGTCACACACACTGTCCACCCAGGTCCCCAGCTATAAATCAAGTCATTAAGATAACGTCAGGAGCTGCTGCTCAACTCGTACATAACCCAAGCTCCGTTAGTTCAAAACCTAGGCCCATCTGACCCTGAGCCAAGTACTTCAACAGTAGTTGCACCCAAACGGCTACCAAAAGGCACAGAGAAGGTAGTCTGGAGTTTATACTAAAGCCTTTTGGCAGGAATATGAAATAAAAAAAAGTGTAGCATGTACAATGACTTTAATCGGTTTGTTCTGTATGAGATAGCTATAGAAAATCTTTACGTGTGTGACTTTTTTTTCGTAGCCGAGTGCTTACTTCATGTTTTCCTGCTGTAATTTATGCCTGGCTGCAGTCAACTGATTTCTTGTGACATTATGATCCTGCACATTTCCTCATGCATAATTAGTGTTAGTGCTCAATAAATCTCCTCTGTTTGTTTTTGTAATGTTTGCTGTGGTTTAACTGGAGACCTTATTCAAACGGGTTTTTAAAGCACCAGGGAAAGTGAAAAAAAAAAAATTCTTTCAATTCTTTCAATTCTAATAATGAAATTTTTTTTAGGCAGATTAAAGCAGATTTCTCTAGCAACCAGATCGAAATATTCATATTAACATGTAACTTAGGAAGACGGAGCGGTGGCGTAGTGTTTAGCACGGTCGCCTCACAACTCCGAGAATCTTTGCATGTTTTCCCTGTGCTTGCATGGGTTTGTCCAGGTACTCCGGTTTCCTCCCACAGTCCAAAAACATTACATTAGGTTGATTGGTCAATCAAAAATTTGCCCATCGGAGTGAACGTATGTGTAAATGGTTGTTGGTCTATGTGTGCCCTGCGATGGACTGGCAAACTGTCCAGGGTGTACCCCTGCCTCTCGCCCTTTGTGCACTATGATAGGCTCCAGCGGACCCTCGTGACCCCTTATTGGGGAATAAACGGGTAAGAAGATGTATGAATGCAACATAGGAGGTGGCAGACCAGTGTTGGACAGCTAATTGGAAGGTTGTGTGTTCGATTTGCTGGGCCCCTGAGCAAGACCTTTATCCCCAATTGCTCAGCTGTATAAATAAATAAATAAATAAATAAATAAATAAATAAATAAATAAATAAATAAAAGTTGCTCTGAATAACTGCCAAATTCCAGAAATGTAGAAATAATGTCTACCAAATAAATAAAAATAAATAAAATACAAAAGCCTGGGAGTTTATTCTCTAGAGTATACGGTAAACAGAAGCCTAAAGTGAAACTAAAGTAAGCCAAAATAAATTCATACAGGACAATCCCAAACTAGATTTAGAGCAGATACACTGAAGTAACTTTCCAGAATCAACATTACTTTAAACATGAGATCATCTAAACATCTGTCTCCAGTATGTCCAAAGGGAGCTCAATCAAAGCTCAGCCGAAATATGTACAAGTGTAGCTGGAAATAAATATTAGGCCTAATTGAACTCTGATTATAGCAGCCAATTGTGCCTCTGAGAGGAAACGCTCATTTGGATCAGATATCTCAAGTCAGGGAATAATCTCGCCTGAATCACCGTTTCACTTTGCATCTATTTATTTGATCTTACTTTGCTTGTTTCTTTTTGTCTTTCTTAATCCGAAAAAACGGATTTATTTGATCCTGGTTCCCTAAAGCTCATTACACAGTTTAAGGCCATTAAAATTAGTACGCTCTGACTGCGTTTTAAGTGAGGGGCTGACAGTTGGCTTGTACAGAAGTGGACTGAGTTCAATCATACTTAGGCTGTCTGTCTTTTCCCGACACACTCCATTTGCAGTCGGCGGATACGTTTACAATGAAGCTAATCATAACTTAAACATTTCTGGGCAAATCTTAACAAATTACACATCGCAACATGGAAGTAAAGAGGAAATGACTACCAAAACAATTAAGGTAAATTTGGACAGGTTTTTTTTTTCTTCCTGGGACTATTTGGCAATAACCGTGATAAATGACGCAATAAAAACATTTCTATATGACTCCCTTTTCCTCACCGCCACAAAAAAATTATCCCTACACTAAAGAAATGATAAAAGCAAAAAACCAAAGAAATTACATAATATTTATATGTATGGTTGTTTTAATGATTATGCAGACATTTTATGTTAAAAAACTATATTCATGTACAATTAAATTCCTTAATTAAAGGAATTTATTATTAGTAAATTATAGGGTTAATTATAGAGTTATAACAAAAGTTAGAGCTATTAAATAAACATACTGCACACAAAAAGCATATACAAGTGATGTAACTATCAGTTTAATCTATATAATGGAGAAAAATGCTAAATGTTGAAAATACTTTTTCTGTATTTCTATTTCTATATTTAACCAATCTTTATACAAGAGCCAAAACTTTTCATTTTCAAAATGAAAGTAAGAAAATATGAGTGGCGAAGATACAATGCTTCCCCCTGGAGGTAAACCACTGAATTTTACATACGACAAAAATGTCAATTATTTAGAGGTTTCTTGCATCAAACATAATAACAAATGTAGTAATCATCTTCTTCTTACCCACTTATTCCCTATTCACGGGGGCCTGCTGGTGCCTATCACCCTGGACAGGTCACCAGTCCATTGCAGGGAAACACATAGACAAACAACCATTCTCACATACATTCACTCCTATGAGCAATTTCAAATCACCAATTAACCTACTCTGCATGTTTGTGGAAATTGTGAGGAAACCGGTGTACCCGGAGGAAACCCATGCAAGCGCAGGGAGAACATACAAACACCGCACAGAAAGATCCCCGGCCCAGGAATCGAACCAGGACCTTCTTGCTATCAGGCGACCACTACGACTTTGTGCCGCCCTTCTAAAATTCCAAGTGGGGACCCCAAGCATTTACACACACACACACACACACACACACACACACACACACACACACACACACACACACACACACACAGAGCTGTTACAGGTTATTCAACAGGACAAGAACTTACCGCAGTAGGCAGCCTATTAAATCCTGCCAACTGACCGCAGTCCAGACCCAGCTGACCTTTTAATATAAGTATAGTGGCAGAATTCATGGAAGACGCCGGGACACCAAGGTAGGAACAGTATAAATATATACATCAGCACTGTGGTCATAATCATATACAGCATTAGACATACACTATATTGTCAAGGAACATTTGCAAAGATCCAAGTCAGCTTACTGAATCTCAATTTAATTACAAAATCATAATCCTGGATCCTGAAAACCATCTATTCACTATACAGTCTAACACACTACTATATTAAACAGTATGATAACTAGATTAAGTGGTAGCTTAGTGGTTAAGGTGTTGGACTGATACCAGAAAAGTCCCACCTCCACCAAGTGACCACTGTGGGCCTTTGAGCAAGGCACTTAACCCCCATTTGCTCAGTTGTACAAAAGAATCGCTCTGGATAAGAGTGTCTGCCAAATGCTGTAAAAAAAATTTTTTACTTTAATTGCATAAATAGACATACAGGATACGATTGTTGAATTTGTTTTAATACTGCCTATTCATATTTAAGCATGGTCACCTCACCTCACCAACGAAATTTTCTGTGCTTATAAGGAATAACGTAGTGAGTTTACCATAGTGTGTGTGAGAAGCCCTTTGATGGACTGGTGATTTGGCCAGTATTTACTTCCCCTGCCCTTTGCCCATTCAGAAAGCTGGCATATGCTCCGGCAGACCCCTGTGACCCCAAATTAGAAGAAAATGAATGTCTTCTTCTTTTTCTCCTTTCGGCTGCTCCCGTTAGGGGTCGCCACAGCGGGTCTCCCTTCTCCACAAGACCCTGTCCTGTACATCTGCCTCTTTCACCCCAACTTCCTGCATATCTTCCCTCACCACATCCATAAACCTCCTCTTTGGTCTTCCTCTTTTCCTCCTGCCTGACACCTCCACCCTCAGCATTCTCCTACCAATATACTGCATGTCCCTCCTCTGCACAGGTCCAAACCATCTCTCTCACCTTGTCTCCAAAACATCCTACATGCGCCATCCCTCTAATAAACTCATTTCTAATCCTGTCCATCCAACGAAAATCTCAATATCTTCAACTCTGCCAGCCCTGACTCCGCCGTCCTGTCTTTTTGACAACAGAATGAAGGTATTATATTTAAAAACATAAACTGAAATACACTATATGATGAAACGTTTGTGGGGACACCTCAAAGTTAGAAACACACAACTGTCTAGTTTACAATTACAATTAAAGTTGTACAATACAGTTTGTCTCAATGCTAAAGTAGGGTTCCTTAAAAACGTGCAAATCAGGGTCGAAGTAGAAACACTGGATTGTCCTGTACAGAAACCTGATAAACCTAAATGCCATTGTGGCAAACTGCACCCCAGACCTGACATTAGTGCATGACCTCAGTAACGATTTTGTTGCTGTATTAGAACATTAGAACAAAATTCCACAGACACACTCTAGAATGGTAAAGTGTCTTTCCAGATGTTTAGAGGTTATTGTTGTTATTATTATTATTATTATGAACAACCGAAAGGAGAAGATTATTATTATTATTATTATTATTATTATTATTATTATTATTATTATTGTTACAGTCAGATGAACTCTGCAATAGAATGACACCGGTTATACACCTGTGACACCTTATACACCTGTCGGAGATTACATTTACAGGGGTGTCCAATCATTTGTCCAATCTCGCTCCTGGATGGTCGGACTCCTTAGCCCTAATCAAACACACTTGAACCAAGTCTTTAAGCTCTTGCTAGGTACAAACACAAGACTCGAGCCGGGTCTCTCTCGGCTAGTCTAGCTAAACCACACATACCTTAGCTGGACTTAGTTCCAACGGAGATCCGAGTTTAATTTTAACTTTTTATTACGTCATTGCTGGTAGACAGTGAGCAAATCGATTCGGTGAGCCAGTTAATAAAAGCCGGTGGAGAATAATTTGGATAGTGTTCAGTTTTTAATACCAGGCCTACGAGTCACTTCTCACAAATAACTAAAAACAAACTACTAATTAACTAATTTACTATTACGTTGCTATAAAAAAAGAAGTTCAAATATATCAGATTAGTTAAATGGACATTAAAAAGTATAATAAAACAATGAACACTGATCTTCATTTAATTAAATGATACATGGAGACTCTTTCTTCCTGAACATAATTTGCTTTTTATTTGCAAAGGAGCTAATTATTTAGTCATTTTGTTCCTTATGAAAATATGAGATTAAGAGCTCTACCACACTCATACCCCAAACTGGATGGTCGGACTCTTTAGCCCTAATCAAACACACTTGAACCAACTATTTAAGCTCTTGCTAGGTATACTGAAAACTGACAGGCAAGTGTGTTGAGGCAAGTTGAAGTGAAACTTTGTGTTGTTGTTTTTTTTTTTTACAACAGGATACAGATACAGCTATTTGGAGCTGATTAGATTGTTAGAAGTGAAATAGTTTTACATTAGATTAGATTAGATTTAACTTTATTGCCATCACACATGTATAACTACAAGGTAACAAAATACTGTTTGTCATCTAATCAGAAGTGCAAGAGCAGCAAGTGCAAAGTTGAAATGAACATTATGTTAAAGTTTAGTTTGGAAAACCTTTAAAAGATGTGTCAAAAAATGTTTGTACATGACTAGTTCCACCAGTTCGGGTTGAGCTTTAATTGTAGATCAACTCAAGATGGCTTCAACAGATTATTACGATTGAGATGTTACATTTTAAGAAATTAACCACACAATTAAAAAAAGCTTTTTAATGGCATTCAAGAATCATGGCGGTGAGAATAATTCGGTTTAAACTGAGCTAAATGTCTCAGGCATTTGGGAGGTGGTGTTTTTTGGGGTGTTTTTTTTTTTTTTTTAAATAAGGAATGTAAATAAACGGCGGAACAAGTTGTACCGGACTCGGGTTTCCCCCCGAGCACTGCACTCATTACCATCCGGTTAACAAATGTGATCATTTCTATCAATTTCATGTGTAATAAATGGCGATGTTCCTAAAGCCGTCCTGATCGAAACTATTGTATAAATAGAACCTCGTGTATTTTCAATAAATAATAATAATAATAATCACAACAGCGAGCTAAATACGCTCGTCTGATCAAAGATCTGCTTCTTTACCTGCCGATCCGCCTGCAATGATCTGATGAGACGCCTCCCGCACAAAACTTCTTTTCGTAGTCATCATTAGTCTGCTGATGGAGAAGTATTCAGTATTTAGTATTCAGAAGGAATAACTGGAGTTCTAATGGACCTCTAACACAGCAGGATCGTCCCGGTTAGTGGAGACTGAAGCCCGTTATAATGAACAGTTCTGTGTTTGGACTGTTTACGACAGTGTTGTTACCTGTTCTGACATGCGATTCAAATGAGGGAATACATAACCGATTGCCCTGCAGCACAAACACAAGACCTCGCCTTTCGAGCTGGGTCTCGGCTCGTCTAGCTAAACCACACATACCTTAGCTGGACTTAGTGCCAACGGAGATCCGAGTTTAATTTTAACTTTTTATTACGTCATTGCCGGTAGACAGTGAGCGAATCGATTCGGTGAGCCGGTTAATAAAAGCCGGTGGAGAATAATTTGGATAGTGTTCAGTTTTTAATACCAGGCCTACGAGTCACTTCTCACAAATAACTAAAAACAAACTACTAATTAACTAATTTACTATTACGTTGCTATAAAAAAAGAAGTTCAAATATATCAGATTAGTTAAATGGACATTAAAAAGTATAATAAAACAATGAACACTGATCTTCATTTAATTAAATGATACATGGAGACTCTTTCTTCCTGAACATAATTTGCTTTGTATTTGCAAAGGAGCTAATTATTTAGTCATTTTGGGCCTTATGAAAATATGAGATTAAGAGCTCTACCACACTCATACCTAAACGGCATGCATAGTGACACGGATGAGTAAAAGTTAAGACTTCTGATTTTCATTTATATTAACCCAAATGATCATAGTATTTGTAGTGTTTGGAAGAGTGTCCTTACTCTAATATAATACATACTTTAATATAATACATAGTAGTATGGGATTTCAGTTTAGGCTGTTGTTGATAGAGGATGCTTGTGACTGACTGTACATACTGCTCTAATAGGCAAACAATGGAAATTTACCCAAACTAAACATTATCAGTTAGATGGTGGTCATCACCCCTAACACAGATGTACTAACCATTATCAGTTGTCATTAGAGAAAAAAGCAGCTCTTCAGAATCAACACCACATATTGTCAGTAACAATAATGACGTAAATAGAGTACAAGTAACTTGTTTAATTATTCAAACAATAAATAAAACAAGCACAGTTTAAAAGAAAAATTTGTTCATTTCAACTCTCGCTTAAATATATATATTTTTTATCTTAGTTACACAGTTTATGCTTATAATGCTTACATATAAAGATCAATAAAGACTGAAAGAGACAATAGACCCAGTATAGGAATTTAACATCATAACAACATGGAACTATTATACACAAAGCATGTTTCATATTTTGTATGTGAAGCCTGTAGATTTCTAACATGTTCAGGTAGGTTAGTCGAAATCCTTTTTTTTTTTTTCAGAAAAGAGGAACATTCTAAATCTGAATAAAAAAGTGCCTGTCAACTAGTCCGGTTATGGAAAGGAGGAATACATAGAGAGTAAAAATAGTTTATCACATGAATCTAGTTGATTTAAGATACTGTTTCTATGCTGCAGGAATTCCATGGTTTAATTGCATGGTTAATTGTAAGGCTTGTTAAAAGTTAATGCCACATGAAGTTATCTGTCAGTTGGTGGAATGTCACTAATGACAAATCCTTTAGGAACAGTACATTTTAATGCAATTAAATTGTCGTACATTTACTTCAGCTGTTGAAAGATAAATGAGGCAACTTTGGTACACTCATTGTCCAAATATTCTAATTTGGTTCTGGAAATGGTGATATGAAATGTTCTAAAATCCAGTTTGCATAACATTGCTGCAACGTTGTCTTTATGTTAAAGATATTTTTGCATATATGAATATGCAATACATACACACCCATAAAAAACAAAAATAAAAAGTATATATTTTGAACATTATTAAATACAAGTAAAGAGTAATAAAAGCAATTTGGGTGGCATAGTGGTTAGCACAAACGTCTCACAGCAAGAAGGTCCCAGGTTCGAATCCCGTGCAAAAGCTCTTTACACACTTTCACCTGTATTTTTGGTTGGTGGTGGTTCACTGGTTAAGGTGTGGGTTTGATTCCGAGCACTACCACTGGGCCCCTGAGCCCAGCTGTTCATTCACAAATGCTCAGTTATATAAATGAATGTTTTTGCAGATGAGTTTGCCAGGGGAATGGAATCCAGTAAGAGCTGGCAACTAAAATGTGTAGTTAATCAATAATACATATGTTTTGTATTTCAAAATGATCACAAAGAGAAAAGTATCCATAACAAGAATATAATGATTTGTTTAATATTTAGAAACGATCATAGAATTATCATGGCAATGGAAAGAGTCAGACTGCATATATGAAGCGTATATTGGTGTGTCACGTGATGAAACCTGAAGCCTTTGCAGGAAAGTGGGTTGAGTTACTGATAGACTAAAGCCCCAGGCAAACAATTAAGGAAACTTATTTTAAATATATAATTTGACCGCCATAGAAATATGTTTTGTCACGCGGGCAACGTTTTAAGAATTTTTTGAGTGATTAAGAATATACATGTAACCCACATTTATTCATTCATTTATCTTCTTACTATAGTCTTTTTTTTTTTTGCCTTTTTTTTTTACTGAAGGAGACTTAAAGGTCCGAGTCGGAACGAGTCGATCGAACCGCATTGGATGGACTTTTAAACCTTTCATCGGACACGCGTTTGCAGCCCTACCAATCCAAAAGCCCAACGTCACGGATGACATCATCGACCAGGAAGTAACGTTATATATATATATATATATATAACATAGTGTAACTCCACCTCTGGCAGCTTGGCCAAGACTTATGTAGATCGACTGTTAATGTAATTATTTATTTATCTAGTTATCGATTAGACAATATAATAGGACCTAAATAAGTGTATTCATTTAATTTATCTTTACAGTCTTGCACATTGCCCTTTTGTTTATTTTCCTCTTATTTATTCTTTTCAATTTACTGTACATTACTGTATTCTTTAGAGAGCCTTTGTCACCAAAACAGATGCAAACACATCTGCCAATAAATCTCATTCTGATTAAATGCTAATGTTTTAGTTCTAGTACAACCATTCAGTAATTGAAGTGGTGGCTTAGTGGATAAGGTGTTGGACTTATACCAGAAAGACTAATTGATTCCTGATTCAATTCGCACCTCCACCAAGCAATTACTGTGGGCCCTTGAGCAAGGCCCTTAACCTCCAATTGCTGAGTTGTAGAAACGTTAGAAATACAAAAAATGACAGGTAGTTTATTTTTAAGATTCCAGACATGCATTGTAGATTTGTTAGTTATAGAAAGTTGAACTACTGTTCATGAAGACAGTTCCAGAAATATTATCATTATTATTATCAATAACTTCTTATCCTACAAAAACAACTTCATGACATGCAAAAAAGATTTAGTAAAGCAAGCTCTTTCTTTGGTAAAGTATGCAACATTAGGTAAACAAAAATAAATAGAAAAGCTTAAAAACAGTGGTTTAATCCAAGAAAAAAATTCAAGTCGCTGATTTTTCTAACTCTTTTACAGAATATCTTGTATATAAGCAGAAAGGGAAGATCAACATCCCGATGTACAATGTCGTATGGGTGCAGTGAATCCTGTTACATTTCTAACTCAATAACAGTACTGCAGGAATAAACAGGTAGAACCGGAACCCTGTCATGTGACACGTATGCAAGTTCTCGAGTTTCTAAATTCCTGATATTCCGGAACAGAATTCCGATGTAACAACTTAGATTCTCCACTCGTAAAAAAACACTTAAAAGCCTATGCTGAGCAGAGGAATTTCCATCTGTTCGATTTTAAGCTTAAATTTAAAAAGGGCTTGAAAAATAACATTCTTGCTAACATAATTTTAGATTAAAAAAATTATCACCTACCCATACGTACCTTACCTTAAGGTAAGCTTACCTTATTAAGCTATTGGACTGAATATTCGTTTGTACCCAGAAACAATCAGAGTTCCTCGAGCAGTAAAAGCTTTGTCGTCACTAGGCGTCATATAAATAGACTAATTCAAGAAACTCTTCTCTTGTCTTCCACTTTACTTTCCCAACAGTGTAGTCATTAATAATAGGACGTGTACTTAAATTAAATGTTTGTACCAGCAGAATAAAAGAAAACAAAAATAATCATCTAACACAGTCAAAAAAGTGGACGTTAGTTAAAGTTCAATAAACTGGAGTTCAATAAAATAAATGTGAAAGAACTCTGACTGGAAAACCTTTTGAAAAACAGGACCAATTTATATATGCTGTTTTAGTTAGTGGTTTAACTTCTCCCTTTTTTCAGCAGAGGTTAAATGCCTTTTCCATTGTAACAGCAGCAGGGAGCAAAAAGTGGTTTCGATTAAAAAAAAAGCCTAGGATAAGAGCATCTGCATAAACCCTGAAATCTCTTTTGCTAAGAGGCTCACAAAACAAAGAACTCCAAGGAATGTGTAGCTTACATATATAAGTACATCGTTATTGTTTTGACAGAAAAAAATCTTGTCATCCAGCTCATGAGCCCATGATGCTCTTCATTGGTTACTTCCCTTAGCGTTCTCTTCTGTGTACACATGTAGGACTATTGAGGAATAATGGGTGCTTATAAAAGTGTGGGACCTTTAGTTGTGTATGTCATTGAGGGAAAATGTCTGCTGTCCATGTCGCGCAACTTCCTGTCTCGAGATCCGAGTGTTAAAGACTGTGAATGGCTTCCGGGTGCTGAGAAGGCTGATGTGAAATTAATGTAGCTGGCCATCAGTAAAGTCAGTTCTAGGATCTGTTCAAATATAAAAGAAGACAATTGTGGTTAAAACCATAAACTCATTTAGTATCATTGAAAGAACATTAAGTACATAAGTGCACAAAGACTCATTAAATTTATTATAACAACCCAATGCATGCCAGGCATCAAACACTGTTGCAAAGAAAAAATCATGAAGCGACCAAAGAAAATGTCATTATTTTCATTCATTCATTCCTTCATTCATTCATTCATCTTACCTGCTTATTCCCTAAATCGGGGTCAAGGGGGTTTGCTGGAGACTATCTTGGCGCACATAGGACGAGACGCAGGGCACACATAATCGAACAACTGCTTACACACACTCATTCCTATGGGTAATTTAGAATCACCAAGCAACCTAATGTACATGTTTTTGGACTGTGGGAAGAAACCGGAGTACCCAGAGGAAACTCACGCAAGCGTGGGGAGAACATGCAAACTCTGCACAGAAAGATTCCCAGCCCTGGAATCAAACCTTCTTGGTGTAAAGTAACCGTGCTAACCACTACGCCACCATGGTGCCACACAATGGGAATTTGGCCCTAGAAATTAACATAAGCACATGGCAACATATAACTTACAACCCATATAAATCAATATCAATATCGGCAAGGACCAGAGGGGAAATATGCAATGTTTATAACACTGTATCTGTAATATCACAGAATTCCAGACAGACAAATTAGAACTTCAATGCAAATTTTCAGTCAGGCATATCCGCGGTCACAACCAAACGCAGTTACCAGGCAACGCTGTGACACATAATTGCTGAAATGCGAGACACATGCGGCGCAGCCTTGGTAACAGGAGACAAAAGAAAAGATAATAAAAAAAAAAAAAAAGGAATTTAGGGGAAAACATAAACGACTTTAAAAAACGGAATGTAAGAAAAGAGAATATTAAGTAACGATTAAGGTCATGTACATTAGGTTGATTGGTGATACTAAATTGCCCAAAGGAGTGAATGTGTGTGTGAATGGTTGTTTGTCTATGTGTGGCCTTGCGATGGACTGGCGACCTGTCCAGGGTATAGCCCTGCCTTTTGCCCTATGTGCGCTGGGATAGGCACCAGCAAACTCCATGACCCTGAATTAGGGAATAAGCGGATTAGAAGGTGAATGAATTAATGAATGAATGAACCCGGGACGGGATCTTTCTGTGCGGAGTTTGCATGTTCTCCTCGCGCTTGCGTGGGTTTCCTCAGGGTGCTCCGGTTTCCTCCCACAGTCCAAAAACTTGTAGATGAGGTGGATTGGTGATTGTAAATTGTCCATAGGCGTGAATGTGTGTGTGAATGGTTGTTTGTCTATGTGTTGCCCTGAGATGGACTGGCGACCCGTCCAGGGTATACCCCCGCCTCTCACCCCATGTGTCTCACCCCATACGGGGGTATGCTGGGATAGGCACCAGCATACCCCCGTGACCCCGGATTCGTCAGAATAATAAGCGGGTAAGAAGATGAATGAATGAATGAATGAACAACCATTTTCTAGGACAATTTATGTTTTCCAGGATTTGGATACCCTAATACTGTTTTTTTTTAAATAGTTTTTCACACCTGTAAACATGATGCTGTCAACCCATGTTCTAGAATCCACAATTCCTGCTATTAGTTTGACGGGCTGGCTACACAGGACTAAACAGTACTGTGAATTATTGAGATCCTGACTATATTTGATACATTCTAATCCCCCTGATTACCTTTGGTTTAGCCATTGCAAAAATGAGCTTGTCCACACTTTTCTTTCCCAGAGCCTGGTCTTTAGTCTTACTGACAACCACCATGAAGTCCTCTTTGCACCCACCAAAGGTGATCACAGACTGGTACGAATATGTGACCAACAGGTGCTAAATAAAAAAAGGCACAATGAATCAAACTCACAATGAAATATCTTGAGAAACTGAAAGAACGGTAAGATTTTAACTATTTTAGTAGGATTTTTTAAATCAGGAGTATCTGAGGATACCAACAGATGTTAAATTGGGAAAAGAAAATGAAAGAGATGTGACAAATTATAGAGTTCAGCCGGCGAAAGGTCAGAGGGAAGCCAGAAAGTAGCCATTTATGTCAGTGATTTTGGAAGCACTACAACTGAAAAACGTTCCAGACCAAAATGTCTGCTTAGGTGAAGTGTTTACATTAAAATCAAGCCAGGAAAATGAGCATGTTGCCTTTTTATAGTTTAAATAAAGAGCATTTATGATCTGAGAAGTAATGTGGTAATGCCAGTGTATCTCTATATGCAAGCAGGCAGACACACACACACACACACACACACACACACACACACACACACACACACACACACACACACACACACACACACA
>JAOTRA010000002.1:5732622-5751864 GCA_026260255.1 Pseudolaguvia tuberculata | reverse complement strand
ACACACACACACACACACACACACACACACACACACACACACACACACACACACACACACACATACACACACACTGCCACAGGCCAAATCCTATTTAAAACTTCCATGTACATTCGGATGTAGTCTTCCAACGTAAATGCTTTCGAACAGCTGTTTCGGTTGAATACAACAAACAAGGCTTTTAAGTGTTTAATGGTACATATCCTGAGAGCCCCTGTTATTGAGTGCTGGAATTAGATACCTTTCCGGAAAACGTTTCTTCTATACAATCAGAGTCAAATCTTCTATACACAGGCTCAGTATCTCACCTTAGTCAGCCAACTACGCACTGTCGGCTTGGCTTGCGTCTCTGTGGAGAATGGTCCACTGGCCTGGACTTTAAGAATGTTCTGGAGAACTCGGATCCATTCCTCCAGGATGTTTGGTGAGTCTGCAGTTAGGTAAAATGTCTTTTTCTCTGTAAGTAACTAAAAGAAATAAATTGGCTTTCATTTTCCGACTGAACAAAATCTTGTACAGTCTTGCATAAAATAGGGTGTGTTTCGAACAGTGCAACATGCTATAACATTTCAATCATGGAAATACAGAAAAGCGAGTTCAAAGCGAGATTAAGACATCATCTAGCAGTCAGACTACACACAGCAGCTTGTCATGAGTAAATCCTAGTTAACAGATTTTCTTTTAAATGAAGTATGTGTGTCTTACCTGGAAAGTCTGTGCTCCCTCCCCACGAGTTATTCGACAAGAAGAGTTGAGTTCAATCTGGCCTTGAGGTTTACGGATTACATCACTCTAAAAGTGCAGAACCACCAAAACAAACACTATTACTTTTGTAGTATATTACAAAACCTCTTCAACTAATTCTATATTTGGTTTAATAAATCAAATAGAAAAACATGTATCATAGCTTGATGTACCATATGCAAACGATAGCGCAAGGCATCGTTTTATTTTAAACATTAACTATGTATGTTGGGGCGGCGCGGTGGCGTAGTGGATAGCACAGTCGCCTCACAACAAAATGGTTTGAATCCCGGGCCGGGATCTTTCTGTGCGCAGTGTGTACGTTCTCCCCATGCTTGCGTGGGTTTCCTCCGGTGATAGTAAATTGTCCATAGGAGTGAATGTGTGTGTGAATGGTAGTTTGTCTATGTATTTCCCTGAGATGGACTGGCGACCCGTCCAGGGTGTACCCCTGCCTTTCGCCCTATGTGTGCTGGGATTGGCACAGCAGACCCCCGTGACCCCGGATTCGGGAATAAGCGGGTAAGAAGATGAATGAATGAATGAATGAATGAACTATGTATGTGTACAGTTGAGCTCTGACACATTCATTCATTCAACTTCTAGCCTACTAATTCTTGGTCCTGGATTTCTGCTGGAGGCTATCCCACATAGACCGAAAGGCAGGGGTAAACCCTGAACAGGTACTTTCATAGTGTAAGTGTAATTACACCAGAAAAGTACATAGTACAGTACAATGTTCAGTAATTATCCGGGCTCATGGATCTTCTCTAATACCCGGTGTCTCTCTTACTGTTTGACATTGCACGTCAGACAGCTTAATGGATTACAGAAGCAGCGTTGTATATATACTGTTTGCAGAAATCGATAACCCCTTTATTCTATTTCAGTCTCTCCCAGCATGTCATCAGCTTATCATCATTCCCCATACAGAGCTACCAATTTCTCAGAAATCGACTGCCCATGTACTTACAGGTGATTTATAATATAGGATCTCTCCATTCCTCAGAATAAACCAGCGCCTTTTCCACGCCTTCACCTGGCTTCCCATCTTCAGCAGGTAGCCAGACTTTTCCAGAGTCTCCTATTGAAAGATACATAAATGTGACACACATGATGGTATATTTGGATTAAGAAAATTAATTCATTTGTCTTTTAACCAGCTTATTTCCCAATTAAGGGTAATGGGGGGTGCTAACCACCATGCCACGCGCCATTTAGATTAAGAAAATATGGAACATAATTGTAAATAATGGTAAATGTATTTGCTAATCAAGGTTGTTATAAAGGCTTGTAGATATAAACCTGGCAAAGTGAGACTAATGGGAAATACTGGTGAGATACATACAGGTCCAACACTCTCACAGGAATAGGATGAAGTGCGTTGAACTTTTTGCTCAGGTTCGGAGTAGTCACTGTCTAGTGAATAGGCATCTGGAGGGATTGCGTAATCACTTTCCGAGCTGATAGATGACATGGACACGCCTGGAAGGGAAAAATCCTCAAATCATGAATTATATCCAATATTTATTAAACAGCTAGCAACCAGTTGGAGGTCTAAATTTCTTTACAATTCTAGTCACCAGAGTGATTTACATGATGAAAAATGACTTTTGGTGCATGAGAAATTAAGTATTCATCCAGTATGCTGAAAAGTATATGCACTGTGGAAAGAGCTGGGAAATCTGAGGTTTAATCAATATTTAAGTTTTTAATGGACACTAAATAATTTCTCCATTGAGAAGACAACGCTACGTTTTAGTGTGCTGTTTTTCTCTTCCACTACTGAGGCTATTTTGTCAATATATGTAGTAACTAATAAATGATCATTCAGGTTTCTTTACCTCTTTTCACAGCGCGAGGACTCCCCGGAGTACTGCCCTTCTTCTCTGGTCCCACCGTTGACGTGCGTAGGCTAGCCAGTGAGCTGCTATCATCCTCTGAGCCCGAGTCTTCATCACGAAGTGGAGCACTGCTGATCTGTGTGGCTTTCTGCCAATACGTGTTTGCATTGTAATTGATAAAGTGGAATGACAGTAGCAGCAGTAAGATGAATATTTTTCTAAAGCCTCAGTGTTTTATTTTTTTACCCCTTTCAGTGTGGAGTAGACCGGTATGCTGATATTCTTGTAGATGAGGTTTGTGAAAGGACCAGCTGCAGGATACTGGGAGCATGTAGACACTGCAGAATAACAAGATTAATAATGAAATGAACTTTTAGAAATACATTCCTGAAAACACTGCAAAATATCAGAACTTTTCAGTGTATAAGAATTGAAGCCCCACCTACTCACAGTTGCTCCAAAAGGATGGTGATGAATTAAGCTTCAAGTTTATATTAAAAATGTATTATCGTTCATAAATGTTACAAACATAACATCAAATAACAGCATCTCTTCACAATCTTTCTTCCTCCGTCACATCCATCATAAACCCAAGGCCAACATATTCCTCATCATATTTTTTTTCCGGCTGGCTATTTTGGTCAAGTCTACTGTCCATCTTGGTTTTCTTTCCTCATTCGGAATCTCCAATTTTCATTTTAGCCCATATCACAAACTTCATTCATTCATTAATTCATCTTCTAACCCGTTTATTCCCTAATTCGGGGTCATGGGGGTCTGCTGGAGCCTATCCTAGTACACGTAGGACCTTCTTGCTTTGAATCAACCTTGCCACCTTTTATATTTTGCTAACTTTTCAACCCTTAAATTTCATGTTTTTGTTCCGTTTCAATTAACAAACTTCATTACATACATTCTTGTTGGTTACTATGGTGACTTTTTCTTTAAAGTCTGACAATTTTAAGGTTTTACATTTAAATGTATGATTCTTTTGTTTTACTGTTTGTGTAAAATTTCACTTCATCTCTTTGTGTCTGTTTAGGGTTTCTCCAGGTACTTTAGTTTCCACCTGGAACATTTACATATAATTGCCTTTGTTGTGAGAATTTTGATTTTAAAATAACATATTCTAAACTTCTAACAGTCAAGACTAGCATTCAACTGCTTACATTAAGAATAATTTTTCAGATTTCTCAAATCTTGGTTCGAAGGAAAGGGAAAGGAGAGGCGGAGACACATTGATAATTACACCCTATCTGCCCTTTCCACAGGGTTAATGAGAAAGATCCATTTTGAGCTTCTGTTCAGACACACCTAAAAAAAAACCATTTAAAAGTGCCATTGAATGGTAGTCTCAGCTGCCCAGGTGTGTGTCTTCCCCCAGGTGAGAGGAAGTGACATCAAACAAGACTTGGCCTCTCACTGACAGCTCAAGAAGCACAAAACCACCGAAGCATTCTTAAACCACATCAGTCTGTTGGCGGTAGAGGTTGTGAGTGAGGTGTGGTAACGGTCTGGTGATGGAGTAAACCGGTTGGTAATTATTTAGTGAGTGAGTAATGGTTGTTTAAATAGTTCTGGTGTTAAAACAGAAAAATCTGCGGTTTGGTTCAGAATACCTCTTGCCATATTTCTGGCTCCAGGGCTGGCCTCTGAAACTTTCATACCAAACTTTGCAACCGCGTAGATACGACTTTCCTACAGTAAAGAAAATTAATAATCATTTGTAATCAGTTACAACCAAGTACCAACAGTAAATCTTGAATAAATGTCTCCGGTCATCTTACCCAAGAAGGAAAACGATGCAAAGGTGGAGTAGGAGGTTTCAAAGCTTCCGAATCAAGCATTTCCAGTTCCTCTGCCAGACCAACAAACGAGACACCATCATGTGGTGCTACAACGTCTGTTGGACCTTCTAGCACACATTCCATGTTTTCCTCATCAATGTCTGTCTCCTCCACTCCAAGTGTTGAGGCAGAACCCAGAGGTAGAATACAGTGGTATGGGGATGAGGAGGATCCGATATCTATATTGACATTAACATGATGGAGGCGTTCAAGGCGTGGTTGGGGCTGACTGTGGTGTTTCTTAAGAAGCTGGATGCTGTCACGAGGTGTCAGAGGTGTTCGCACTTTAGGTAGCGTCATGCTAGTGCCAGAAGACAATGCTAAGGAAGGAGGACTTATATGAGATAGAGAGACCCTCACAGGAGGTGAACTTTTAGGGGTGGGGGTAGGAGTGTCAAAGCTACGAGGGAGAGAGACAGAGGTTTCATAGGCAGAGGAGGAAGAGGACGAAGAGGACGAAGAGGAGCGAAGGCGTTGTAAGCGGAACTTGCTGTTAAGCTCATCAGAGGAATGGTCTCTCTCTGAAGCTCCTCCACCTCTCTCCCATGAGGTAATAGGCTCCATCACTTCACCTCTGTCTATTACCTTAGTTTCGGCTGCATTAACTCCACGATCTGTTCTAATTTTATGTCGAGTCAAGGGTTCAGATGCGTTATGAGAGTCGGATGCCTCTGGTGCCTTTCTCTTGCCATCTATAACAGGCAAACCAAGACATTATGATAACCAGCTACCAATTAATTTTGCAACAGAGCAATCATGTACCAACTATACAATCAAATATTTGTCGGACGTGCAGGACATGCCTCTGATAGTGTTGGACCCGGGCTTGCATGAGCGCTCGCCTTGTGTTGCATATGTGTCAAGACAGCTGTAAGTGTGTTGAAGGTTAGAAGACACCTGCTGACCGTCCATCACTAGAAGATTGGGAGAACATGGAGACTTTGGCATTTCCAGTAAAGCTGTAGAAAGAAAATTTGCCAAATCAGACATGCTTGATATCATAAGAGACAGAGGTACACCCTGGACAGGTTGCCAGTCTGTTGCCGGCACACGTAGACAAACAACCAAACACAATCACACACAATCCTATGGGCAATTTAGAATCACCAATCAACCTAATGTACATGTTTTTGGACTGTGGGAGGAATCCGGAGTACCTGGAGGAAAGCCACGCACTCGGGGAGAACATGCAAATTCCGCACAGAAAGATCTCCGGCCCGGGAATCGAACCAGAACATTCTTGTTGCGAAGCGACTGTGCTAGCCACTATGCCACCTCCCCACTTGTTATTATTAAATAGCAAAAATTTGAGTAGAATTAATGAAAAAGGGTTTACTTTGAAGTTTGTCCTGCAGCAGGAGAATTTGCTCCGCCTGTTTCAGGTTCGTCATCTTCAGTTGCTGGTTCTCCATTTCCATCTGAAACGGAAAAGATAATAATAACAGAAACTTGTTGAAATGCTGCATGAAATAAACTGATAAAAGTGTGTGGGCTTAATGTCCATTTTCTAGCTCATATCTTACCTCTCGTAACTTAAATGTAACCCAATCTTTTATTTTGGCTGCTTTCTCCTCTATAATCTTGGCTTCTTGGGCTCGGGCTAAATTCTGTAGATAAAGAAAAGCAGCATAGCCATGTAAAGTTTTACAGACATACACTACATTCTTATGTGTCTCCCTATAGATCAGTATCAATACCTACCTGTTTTTCCAGCTGTGCTTCAAGTTTCTTCACTATCAAATCTTTCTCCTGTATCTGACATGTCAGTTCTTGATATCGGCTGTACAAGGAGTTTTCAGATTCTCTGGGATGCATATTCACTGATTTAAGCTTCTCTTCCATTATCTGTACCTACAGGTCACAACACCAGAATAAACACCTGTAGACAAATAAACATTGATATAAAAAAGCAGAGGTGAACAAGTAGTCATACTTGTTTCTCTGCATTTTCAGCCCGCTGGTCAGCCTCCGTCACTCTCTGCTCCAGTTCTTGCATCTACAGACAAGACAAGCAAAAAAATTGGATCTGCATTAATGGTTGTACTTTGACACTTTTAGGTGGTAAATCACTATGCCTGATGGAGTATTTTATTCAAATGTAATGCCGCTGTACATTTTTGTTCAAAATGTAGTCTTTTACTGTAGATCTTTTACTCACACACTACCATCTATTAACCCCAGTCAGATCTATCTGGCTGAAGGCTAACTAACACTTATTTTTCCATTCACCAGTACCTGATGTCAAATGCTAAATTTAGCTTATGGTTTATCAATGCAAATCAGAGTATGTGCCTACCACGGTTTGCTCCATGCCTCTGCCATACCACCATGACTAGCTTACACGAGAGAGGTGGTTATGGTATGTCTGACTGCACCTCATTTCTGTAAACTTACTCCCACTAGCTACTCATAACAGTTGTTCACATACTTGAACACATATAGAGCACAGATGTTCAACTGGTGATGGTTAAGGAGTGAGTCTCCCTCAAAGGATTGGCTGGTTTTAATCTTGAGTCTGGATAAGCAGGGCAAAGTTAAAAAGGGATTGAAGAACTGAAAGGTACAAGAAGATAAGTCTTTAAGTTGTTTCTACTGAACGAATAAAAAAAAATCAGAAGAAGCATGAAAAGAGAGAAACCCAGAAAGAACTATAATACAAAATTGAACAATGTAAAGTGCTGAGATCTGCTGTTTCATACGTCTGAAAAGGAATGTGCAGTCTGAGGAATGCTAAAATAACTTCATAGAACCAGTGTCTTTAGGTAGAGCTTATAGCAGAGGCTTAGGGAGAAAAAAAACTCAAGCCACATTCCTTTTTTTACTACTACTGAAAACCTGAATCTTGCATCAGAGCTCTGAATGGCTGGCAAGCCATGACATAATGTTTTGAATGCTATACTAAGACCTAGTCATTTACTCCTGTCTTTGTGATCAGGCAAACATATAATGGATGAAAACGGAAAAAGCAGAGGGTCGGGACTCAGTGAGGTAGGAGAGGGCACAGGGGCAAGCATAAGCATGCTAGACATTTACCAGCTGTCTCTTTGCACATGCAGTTGCTCTTTGGAACAGGAAGCAAGGTGTTTGGTTGCCGTTGAGTTTGTCTGCTGGTCTAATGCATTGTGGTACCATGAATATTACTAATATTAAAATGGCCTACGGCAGATTAGGACTGTAATCAAGAACCTCCTCACATACAAATGTTCAATTAAGTAAAACATGACCTAAAGGATAGAAGATAAAAGAGAAATTGGCTGATTGTTCTGTCACTGACAACAAAATGAACAGTCTATAATTTCAATTGGAGATTTATTCTAACAGTGAGAAACAGAATCCCACTTAAAGAGTGAAACAAGTAACCTCTTTAACCCTTGGTGGAAAAACCCTTGTTGACAATCACAAAGACCAGGTGGCTCTTGTAGTTCCCAGATCCTCAGCAAGTCATTAAGATTTCGAGGCTGACGTAACCTTAGCTCCCTGCACAGATTTTCTATAGGATTAAGGTTTGGAGAGTGGATCGGCCACTCCAAGACATTAATGTACTTCTGCTTGAGCCACTCCTTTGTTGCCTTGGCCATTTTTGAATGCCCTGACTAAGGGAAATAGGTTCTTACCAAGATTTGACAGTACATCGTAGCTTTGATAGTGAATTTTTTTGTGCCTTTCGCAGCAAAACACCCCCAAAGCCTAATGTTTCAACTCACGGCAAGCTGGTCTCATCTGAACACAACACTTTCACTTTTCCACTTCTCCACTTCTCTTCTGAATCATTAAGTTAGATCTGTACATGGGATCTTACAGACACTACATGATTTCAGTTTCCCACAAGAGAATGTGTTATCATTTGATGTCTTGGTGACATTGGCCCCATCTGCCTTGGGATCTATGACAGGGCAGGTCTGAACTGACCGACAGTTTTGTGGGTGAAAGGGGTCTCTTTTGTGTTTCTTCCATTTGCAAATAGTCCAAATGATGGATGCTTTCTGTCTGTTATCATTTCTGTCAGTGGCTAAACATGCAAGATCGGCAGTAGATCAAGTGCTTTTTCCTCATTGTAAGTCTGTGCTGTAACTTGAGCAAATAACCAAAAAAGTGCATGCTGCATTTTGCTTCCCCCCCCCCACACACCCCACTAAGCTTCAAACTGGGTCAATGTGTGAAACACTAACACGGTCTGAGGCGTCAGAAATAATCTTCCGGCAATAACATTAACCGGGAACTGTCGGCACCCTTCCCTCCACTCCCTCTCTCCTTTTACTAAACAACCATACAGGGAAAGAAAAGGGGATATTTAATCCTGTCCTAAAGTGGAAAGAAAGCGAGAGACAGAGAAAGGGGGTGGAAGGGTAACTGTCAAGAGGAAAGACAAGACCTGATGTAAGACACCAGTCTGCAAACTTTGTTTGGACAGCAAACACCCAACATAGAGAGAAAAATGGCCAGCGCAAAAAAAGGACACACACAGTGAAAGCGTAGGGTTTTCCAAAATTAACACATGGGTCAATATTTACATAGAAGATGCTGAATTTGGTAACAAAATATTAAATAGCACTTAATCCACCAACATTAGAGAATCAAAGCTCAATATTCTTACATAGTGTATCTACACTGTAAGACAATCTAAAAAGTCTACGTCCATTGCGTTCATTAACCATTAACCAACACTGGTCAGCCTAACTTAACACAGAAACTCAATGGTGAACTCAGACATGACATATTGGTGTTTTAGATAACTTTGACCATCTCCAATTACAATAAATCAAAAAGGTTGTGAATTTTGTATTTCCTATTTGTGCCACTTCTTTTGCTCTTGTATGACCATCCATTGTATGACCACCTATTGTATGACCACCCACAGCTGATAATATGAATTGCAGGGTAAGCATTGAAACAACTAAGCTGTCTGATTCGTTTGTAAGTGTGCATTTACTACTGAATACGACGTGAGGAATTTCTCCCTAAATAAGTAGATCCATTCCCAAGGTTTTTAATGAGAGCTCAGCCCATTTTTAACATAAGACAAACAAACACAAAGCCTATGAAGCTCATGTCTTTGCTGCATTGTTTTTTAGTGGAAGAACACATGTTCATGGTTTACAGACAAGTCCTGCTTATCTATACCATTCTCAGGACCAGATGTGTCCAACAATGATCAGAGGGGTTCCATCAGTTAAAAGTAGATCTCCCTTTTTTCTACCATTTAGGGAGATAATAGGAAGTCAAGCAGATACTCGTGCTAGATGAAACCTATGTCATTTTTTGCTGTTAAGTCACGGATTAAAAAAATATATATTTCATTTAGCTGTGATGTTTATAAAGTGATGAAAGGTTGAAATGTACAACACTTCTTTACCAAAAAACACAATTGCTCACACATGCAGTTCTAGAAATCAAATAAGCACATTAGCCAGTTGTGTCATTCTTTTCTGGAAGGCTTTCTGCCAAGTCTGACAATTAACTGCTTCTTGCGACAGCCAGGTCAGCGGAGCATGAAAGAGTGCAGGGAAAAGAGGGAAAAAAGAGAAGTGTTGATTTACCCGCTTTCACAGGAGGAGGAGGTGGTGGAAGAGGAATATAGCAAAAGCAACAGAACCGATTGGTTACGGTTAAACATTAAATCAAGATTTGTGCCTTACACAAGGACAAGCTGCACAACTACATGTAGCACATTAAACCCATTATGTAAATGTCACATACCTGCATCTGAAATATGATTGGAAATATATCATGCATTAAAATTGTCCAGGTTTGGAACTATAATTGCAACTGAATTGGTGTCAGCTTGTACCTTTTCAGCCAGCAGCTGACGGATTTTCCCTGCTTGCAACCGAAAGCGGAGTAGCTGCATTTCGAGGGCGATACATCGCTTTTGCCAGTCCATGCTGGCACTAGGAACAGCCATTGTTGCAGTTGCTGCACTTCCCTCTATCACATCTGCCATTAGAACTCGTTAACCTGCCAAAAAGAGAGAGAAAGGAAAGTGAATATGATCAAGAGCTTATCAGTGAACTGTGGTAATCTTTCAGAGAGTGAAATGAATCAAATCAGTTGTTCAGTGTAACCGCACTGTGATTGTTTTACTCTGGCTTTTTTGAAATATTTCATTACTACAGTCTTTATAACTACTCAGCAACAAGGATCAGAAGTCTACACAACGCTGTTATATAAACTTTCACACACATTTACGCAATTAGCCAATCAATCAATCCATCCATCCATCCAGCCAGCTTGAATACATCAACTTGTTACAGTACAGCCATTTTAGTCTGTTTATTTCAAACATAAGAATGGGTAAAAAAAAAAAAAAAAAAAGGTTTTTTGTCACTGTAAATGTTAATGCAAAGTGTGGGGTATCATTTGTTTAGAGACCCCAGGCTATCCAAGATTTTCATACACAAAACTGTTTAGAAGTTACATAAAATGTAATAGGGTAAAGGCACCCACTAAGTGGCAGTTCTGTGAAACAGAGGTAAATAAACAAACTGGGTAAGAAATGTAAAAATGCCTTTGTTACAAACCTGGTAAAGAGAAAAGCATCTTGCCTATCGCATCACACCTTAAAATAAATGAACTACAAGCACATTAAGTTTCTCTCAAGCAGAATCCAAGGCTACAAGCACCTGCTCATCCATTCCGATGGATGAAAACACATTGATGTATATAGTTAGAGATAATTATTAATCCTACTGATGCCAGATGAACTGCTCATTAAAAAATAATGGAGAAAATTGTGTTAAGTGGCTGGTGAGTGTATGATAATATTAAAAATAAAGTTGGTCATAATCATGTCAAGTTTACTAAATAGTTTTTTTCGTTTTGGATTATATCGCTGAAAATATTTCAACAGTTAAGAGAACTGATTTAATTTGAAAGGCTGCTTTTACACTACATGTATCAAGTGACTCAATAATGAATTGTTCATCTAATGTGCCACAGATGGGATATGACCGACAACAACCTTTTCAGATTGGTTTCAGGCCTCTTTCATATGTGGTAATACATCGGATATGAATCAGATTTGTGTGTATTAGTTTCTGCGGACAGATCAGATTTTAACCTGTAACTGCAAGTCGGTTGTGAGTGTGTAGTTGTTTTCAGTATGTGTGGCCCTGCGATGGATTGCTGACCTGTCTCTGCCTATGTGTGCTGGGATAGGCTCCAGCAAACCCCCTTGACCCTGAATTAGGGAATAAGGGAGGAAATATATATGACAAGGGCTCTCCAATTTTTTTCATTGCCTAAATAAATATGATGCGGAAGTAACACACTGACTAACCATTAAATCTTATCCTATTGCGTTCAGTACATTTGCCTTGGGTTATTTTGCCTTGTGTAAATGCAGATGTTGGATATGGGTGGGATTCAAAGAGTAACAACATCCAAATAACCTATTGACTTGGTGTCATACTGCACAATTAAAATTTACCAATAAAGTTTACACTGATTTATCCTTTTTGTTTTGTGAAAATAAATCCAACTTAAATTTTGCAATTTACAGATTAAAAAAAAAGTGGAACAGAAAAGCTTGTGTTGTATATAATTTGTTGTGACTATTTCTGTGGCCATTTTACCTAAGCCAGGGCTCTACAGTGCTCTGATCTCACTCAAACTGACATTTCCTAGAAGGTGAGTGCACCGCTGACATCACGGCTTTAGCAGTAATCCCTCTGGGCTCCAAGCTTTCTCAATTTCTTTTATTGTTTCCCGCCATCAAAAAGAGAACTCCTCTCAGGTTACCTTGGTAATGGAGCAATAGAAAACTAGAACAACGCTTTTAAATGAAGGCTTTATTTTTTTCCTAATGTGCAAAACTTCTGCCGAGTCCAGGCTGGTGTGGGGGTGTTGATCAGATAGGCATTTTGTACACAGCTTTCCCACCAGACCAATCTCTTCCCATGAAGCAGGCACCCAAATGTCCCTGCCTATGCTATGTCCTCCCTACTTAATTACACGACCAGGCAGAAACAGGATCTAGGCACACATAATGGCGTCTTTCTGAATGACAGTCCAATTAAAGATATGTAATGGGAAGAGTCTGGTTCTTTGTATTGCTTTCTGAATTTCAGTTGTAGGAAAACTGACCTTGAACATTAGGACAAATTTTAAAAGCTAGGCACCTTAAAAAAGTAGCTAAATTTCCTGATCCTAGAGGGAAGCAATAAATCATTTACATTAACAGCATTTGGCAGACTCTTATCCAGAGTGACTTAAAACTGAGCAATTGGTAGTTAAGGGTCTTATTCAAGGGCCCAGAGTGGATCTGGGAATTAAACCCCAGTCTTTCTGGTATCAGTCCAACACCTTAACCACTAAGCCAACCTTCTTAACCCAATGAAAACAGCAGAAAACAACGACGGTAAAAAAAAATTATTCCACTCATAATGTTGTTCACACTGAAATGAATCTCACTGTCATATTTTGACCCAGACCAAAGCAGCAACATTTATGGTTATATTACGGTTTCTCCTACCAGACAATAAAGACCGGCTGTTGGACAGCTGCTGGCTGTAGAGCAGCTGGCCCAGACAGAGCAAAAGAGACCAGACACCAGAGTTCTCTGAGTGCACACCGCCACAACAGTGCCATGTGGCGCTCTGCAATTAGCATCCTCCTAACTATAGCCCTGTTGGCAAATTACAGAAGGCCTCTTTTGGGAGGATGTCTTTGACGACCAAAACTTTCAGTTCATTCTGTTTATACAGACTGTCGTTTGCCGAGATCTGAGATTACTGGAGTTTAGATTAAAAAGAAAAAATACAGAAATAGATAAATCCATAGCTTGTGTAAGCTACCAAATATGGCACCAGATTTTTGGTTTAGTTTTGGAAGGTAGGTTCTTTAAATCAGTCTATTGTCCAACTGATTTTATTTCTTCATTCTATCCCCAGGTTGGTATTTCCAAATATTTTTCCAGCATGGTTTTTTCTGCAACCATAAGCAAAAGAGACACTACTGGGACAGACATTAAGCTGCAAAACAGAGTTTCCATCCAAACAGCCAGAGCTGCTTTGAGTGTAGCACAATGGGGGCCACTCGGACTCCAACACAGCCACAAGCACAGCTGGCAAAGACTGTGACTCATCCTCTCTCTCTCTCTCTCTCTCTCTCTCTCTCTCTCTCTCTCTCTCTCTCTCTCCTCAATGCATAACAAGCTTTTTATAAACAATAAAAAAGAGAGAGAAATCTGAACATTTACCTCTCCACTAGGAACAGCAACTATAAAAAGCGTCCCTTACACTAGGTTCTCAAACATAAGAATTCAAGTCCATAAATACACATGGTTTTAATTCCTATAATCACTTGAAATAAACCAAAACAACAAAGGTGTAATTATATGCCTGCAAGCATTTAAATCCTTTAATCAAAAATCATTTCTAACGCACGCGTGAAAACGATCAATATAATTATCTGCAGTAGTCTAATAGTCAATATAAAACATTTTGGCTGATATTAGCTTAAGATTATAAGTTTGTGTTAGCATGAGTGTCTACATGGAGTTGGTGTAAAAGATTTAGCTGTGTAATATGAAAAACAGAGACGATACAAGGTACAAGAAACATTGTATACGGGACAGTACAAAGGAACATAACATATATGATGTCAATGTGCTCTTGATTTTGATTTAACTATACTACTTTTTCATCTATGCAGAACCTGGAGAATTAAAAATGGATGAGTGGGCCTTTGTTTCCAGATCATAAACCCAAGATTCAACTCCAGTTAAGATCTTCCTGAGGAATTGTGGCCTACTGATAATAGTATGCAGTCATTAGCAACTACCTTATGTTCCTCCTGTTTTGGTAGCAGAAGTCAAAATCTTGGAAGGCATTAGGTATTCCCCAGTTCACCTTCTAGTTCTCACGCTTGTAGTTGTGGCTGATTCTCAGATGTTCTGTTTTATTTTCTTGTTAGAACCTTTTAAGTATCGATACATATGGATAATGTCATTTTAACCATTTTACCTTAAACTATTGTTGTTTATTTTAACAGTTGATCAAAATATTAACAAATGACTTCCTACTCTACTCAGAATTAATGGTGGGAAAAATAAGAACACCTCACTTTGTATTTAATGTATCTCAAGCCGTTTCTTTAGCTGTAAAGTAATGTCATTTATGGCAATATGTTTTCTTTTGCAATAGGGCTGAAAAATATTGTAAAAACATTACACATTGCCATGTTTTAATTTTCTATCACTATATAAAAAAATCCCCAAATTACCTGAATAGCAATATTTGAAAATAATAGCACTATCTGGAAGGAATTCGTTCTTTTTTTTTTTAGAATAACTGTGGCGGGAGGCGCGGTGGTGTACTGATTAGCACAGTCGCTTCACAACAAGAGGGTCCTGGGTATGATTCCTGGGCCAGGGATCTTTCTGTGCGGAGTTTGCATGTTCTCCCTGTACTTGCATGGGGTTTCCTCCGGCTACTCCGGTGTCCTCCCACCGTCCAAACAACATGTACATTAGGTTGATTGGTGAATCAAAATTGCTCATAGGAGTGAATGTGTGTGTGAATGGTTGTTCGTCTATGTGTTCCCTGCGATGGGCAAACTGCAAACTGTCCAGGGTGTACCCCTGCCTCTCCTATGTGCGCTGGGATAGGCTCCAACGGACCTCCGTGACCCCAAAGCGAGTAAGTAATTGGGGTGATTTTTACAAGGGTGTCCGTCTGTATACAAAAAAACATTAAAATTATAAGCAAAGAATTCCGGCCCGGGAATCATTCTGTGCAGAGTTTGCATGTTCTCCACGTGCTTGCGTGGGTTTCCTCCGGGTACTCCAGTTTCCTCCCACAGTCCAAAAACCATGCAGATTAGGTCGATTGGTGATTCTAAATTGCCCATAGTAGTGAATGTGTGTGTGAATGGTTGTTTGTCTATGTGTTGCCTTGCGATGGACTGGCGACCCGTCCAGGGTGTACCCCTGCCTCTTGCCCTATGTGTGCTGGGATAAGCACCAACATTATGTTTCTTCTGTAGATTTAGATAGAGAAATGTAATAATTAAATGTAAATTCGCACTCTATAGTCTTTACTGTTTAAAATACGTACAATAGATCTCTGTTAACACTACAAAAGTAAAAAAAATAAATAAATAAATAAATTATTTTAAACACAGTAACATACTTTTTATTGAAATTTTATTGAATTTTATTGGAACTTTGAAATGAATCCACAAATCACATGTGTTCTGTACGGTGTGGCAGTCAAATATAATCCCCATTTAACAATACACCTTTTGGCATGTGACTATTGCAGCTACACAATGCTGACACCACATATTGTGCAAAATATATCATGATATATTATACGGTGACCTTGTTTCATATAGTAAGGCTCCGTAAAGTAAGGCCAATACACACACTTTTATTTGAGCTGCAATCATTCCAGCCTTCACTAAAGCTTTCTGAATTATCCAGGTAGTTTCTGAAGAGAAACATTGAAACTGAATACAATATTCAATGCAGATTATTTGCTCTACTTTCTGAGGCCAAAATGTGCTGTTGCTAGTGTTGAGTTCTGACCTCAACCCCCTTGATCACCTTTGATAGAATCTTGACCACAGACTGCACCACAGATCACCTCACCCAACATCTGTGTCTGATCTCACTAATACGATTGCTAAATGAAAAGCCTTTCCAAAAGTGTAGAGGTCATTACAGCAGTGAAGGAGACTCTGAGATAGAAAATAAACTCATCAATGTAATTGTCAGGCATCTACAGAATTGTTTAGAATCAATTTAGAAAGATAATGTAGCAAAAAGTCTTGACAGCTAATCAAATGATAGCGAATATGATAATCCAAGCAAAAAGAACAGTTTTGTGGTCAAAAAAGAACACTGAATCTCCAAGAAATTCCTCATATAGATTCTTCCCCATTTTCTCACTCACACAGGTGGAACACACAAATGCACACATCTTTGCATGCAAACACACCGACACCCAAAAACACCCTATAGTCATGCAGCTGTGGTGATGTAACTTCTTAGGTGGTTAGGTGATATCAGACATTTGAAATGCCCATGTTTTTTTTTTAATTATCCATGACAAACTTCAAGCAGTTCCTAAAGAATGTGACCTTTATTCCTAATGAGTAAAATCAGCAGGAAATAAGTGTGCGGATCTGGGTCAGGCTGTGGTGTGTGTAAGCACCCGTACGGATTTACTACCACATACAACATAACAGACACCATTGGAATTGTGATCTCTCCAGATTGGACAGTTCTTTACATTTTATTCAGAGCACGAAAAAAGCAGTAGCACAAATCAAATCAATTCTCGTTTCTGTCTTTCAGTTTAGAAATATGTTTCCACTTGCTGTCTGTGAAACAGCTTATCTTCACTGTAGCCCGTAGCACTGGAAAGCTGTCAAACTGTAAAGCACATGGAGCTGCATGTGTAACAGTTCCTACAAGCAAGCAGCATAATATTTCATTCCAGTCTAGGCAGAGGTATATCCTGAACTGGTTGCCAGTCCCTCATAGGGCCAGACATAGACGAATAATAACACACACATGCACTCTCACTCCTATGGGCAATTTAGAAAGACCAATCAACCTAATGTTTTAAGCCTGCACAGAAAGACTCCTTGTCTGGGAATTGAACCTGGGACCTTCTTGCTGTGAGGCAAAATAATAGGGCTCTAAATCAATGAACGGGTATATTTTCATCCATTTTCATACACAGGATTATAAATTGCATTACCCTGTGGTGAAGAGGAGATTATTTAAGAAACAATAAGATGCCAAACTTTTTCGTGGCATACTGACTTAATCAGGTCTGATCCCAGGACTGAACCAATTGGAATGAACCAGGAGTAATCTTGAGAGAGAGAGAGAGAGAGAGAGAGAGAGAGAGAACCCCAAGCAATGGCTGCATTTTACCCCATTCTCCTGCAATCAAAAGTTGTACTAAATCATTTTGACAGATTTTTAGCACCTTGTACCATAATTTCAAGGTCAGTAAGGACAACCAGAATTAATAAATAAGGCACACACTTAATTTTTGATAAAACTATATTTTTAGGTACGCCTCATAGTCCTGAAAATACGGTATATGGAAACATCTTTTTAATCAACAAATGCAATGCATTGTTAAACATGATTAAAAACAGACTTGTGCAAAAATCTTGGCGACCCAATAAAATAATGCCATCAGTATTCAGTTGAGCCACCTTTAGCTGAAATAACCAGCTCATGGACACTTCTTATATCCAGTGATTAGTCCTTGATTTCTGTCTGCAGTCAGGTTTGATGGGTGGTGAGCGTACACAGTCTTTATCAAATCAATTTATAGGTTTTTAATAATGTTCATGTCTGCAGACTAGGATGACCATATATTGTATCTGTGCATGATTTCCTTGTTAGATTTGGAACAATGCTGTCACTGTCCTGCTGGAAGAAACATGTAGCAGAAAAAAAGAAAAATATCTGTAATGAGTGGTTAGAATGGTTATGATCAACCAACAAACCACCTCCAAAGAGCTATAGTTAGGCGAATGGAAGGATGGTGCAGAACAATCCTTACTGAATCCTCAGAGTAATGAAATTATTCTATTCTATGTTGTCTTGTTGCTCTGGTCTCAAATAAGCGCCATGCTTAGACTAATAACAGGCTACTAGACTAGCCACCCTTATTATCAGCCCATGTAGTAAATATAGACTAAGGGTTGGTTTATATTTCTGTGTTAAAAGTGTATTTGCGTCACGATGCAAAGAACAAGGTTTTTTTTGGTGAATGTTGTGTCAAAATGCTACAACTGAAATTTTTTTTCCAAATGTCCTCACAGAATAAAATGTTGAGAGGATGAGTAGCAACCTCTTCCATGGGTTTCAGATTGTTACTGCTCTGACTTAACAAGTTAAGTTATGGATGCTGCAAAATAAAAACGCATGTCTGGGTATTATAAAAAGCACTAACAGCAGAACAGTGTCTACAGATATGGACCAAATGACCACACAATCATTTTCCTATAATTGTTATCACAAATGATTGATGTTCTCATAGATATTTTCTAGCATAGATTAATACAATAGATAATACTGCTGTAGATGTCATTTATGGCCAACAAATTCACACAGAATATCGGCTATTTTAGTAAAGAGTTGGCGACGTTAACCACCGAATTCAGTTGCTATACTGTGAATCTAAACATTGGTTTACATTCAATTGTGTTAATACATTTTCCCACTTCCCACTTCATCTTCAATATTCTGTTTCTAATACACACGTTACATGCGGCGATGTGGAGACCGCTATGTTTGTGTATGTCAGTACACGAGGTCATGATGCCCAATTCTGTATCTGCATTTACACTATACACGGCAAAACAACCCAAGGTGGACATACTGACTAGAAAAGGAATCAAAAATGGAGCAATAATCATTCATTCATTCATTCATCTTCTTACCGACTTATTCCCGAATCCGGGGTCACAGGGGTTTGCTGGTGCCTATCCCAGCACACATAGGGCGATAGTCAGGGGTACACCCTGGACGAGTCGCCAGTTCATGGAGCAATAATCAATGGACAATAAATGCTTTTTTTGCCCTCTCTTTAAATAAAGAGGAAACCGTTATTGCAGCCTGGAAGAATTTAATATCGGCCACTATATATAAACATTTAGGTCTGTTAGTGTCTAGCTAGGTTGGTGTCATGCGTCACAGAAATAAATACGGTCAAAGACATAACAATACAAACAGACAGACAGACAGACAGACAGACAGACATACAGATAGATAGATAGATAGATAGATAGATAGATAGATAGATAGATAGATAGATAGATAGATAGATAGATAGATA
>JAOTRA010000002.1:5695482-5715830 GCA_026260255.1 Pseudolaguvia tuberculata | reverse complement strand
TGTATACGATAGATTCAATGTGTGAGTTGATGTGTAATGATCCAAAATGAATGTCAAATGAATAAAAATTTGAATTGATTGATTTCTTACTAGAAATTAGGGCTTATTCTTAATTAATTAAATCACAAACTTTAACAAGCCTAATTTTTTTAAATTTTGTGTGTGTGTGTATGTCTGTCTCTTTCAGCATTAAAACATTGTTGTTTTATTTCTTAGTGCTAAAATGAGAAGTGTGCGGTGAGTGATGCACGTGTTCCTCTTTCTTTTTTGTTGTTTTAATAAATCACTTCTATATGACCTCACAAGACTAGAAGTACTCAAAGAAAAAAATATCTAAAAGAAAAACACACGTCTGATGACATGTGCAATTAAATCTGTAGTTGTGCCATTTGTAATCGGTACCAGATTACATTTCCTCAGTAATCAAGCCAACATTGATTACTTGTCATAGCTGAGTTCTCTTGGATTAATACGGCCAAACCAAAACACAGAACAATGCTCGGAGCTTCTCAGTTGGGAGGAAATGAAGAATTTTGTACTTTATAGATCTGTCTGTGCTGAGCTGCTTGGGACTGTGGGACAAAGAGATGGACAAATAAAGCGGTGGTGGTGTAGAGATGGGAAACTACTGAATGGATTTAACTACCAAACCACAAACTGCTTGGATGGTTTCTTCAGCATCCAAGGAAATAAAGTCATCATCCCATATGAAAAAATCTATAGTATTGTTGGATACATTCACTGATGTGGAATTGGGGCGGCGCAGTGGCATAGTGGATAGCACAATCGCCTCACAATAAAAAGGTCCCGGGTTCGATTCCCAGAAGATAAATGAATGAATGAATGAATGAATAATGTGGTATTTTGTTGTGGCAATTCTTCTACACTATTGTAAAATAAACCAACGACTACATGCATCCTTATGGTGCATTTGCTACTAATATATACTCTGTGTGACAAACTTTACATTACAGATCAGATCAAGAAACTTACTGATGTAATGCACACAATCCCTAAAAGAAAACAAGGCTTTCATTTTTTTATTTCTCTTATTTTGCTGCATTTCTGAATTAATGATATGACATTGCTCTCCATTAGAAATGTGGATTTCGGTGTCGTCACTGAAACACAATGCAAGAAGGTTCCATGTTTGATTCCCAGGCAAGGTGTATTTCTTTGCAGAGTTTGACTGTTAGCATGGGTTTTCTCTGTGTACTCTGGTTTCCTCCCACATTCCAAAAATATGTACATTAGGTTGTATGTGTGGGTGTGTGTGTGTTTGCCTGTGCATGTGTTTGCGTGTGTGTGTGTGTGCGCACGAATGACTGGTGATAATCCTGCCTATCACCCTTTGTGTGCTGGTGTAGGCTCCAGTAGACCCCAAGTTAGGAAATGAGTGGGTTAAAAGATGAATGAATGATTGTTCGTTATTATCCAAGGATGTACTAGCAAAGCATTTTGATATGAAATGAAATAAAATTGTATATATCACCTCATAGTGGCATATAAATATGCTGTAACAGAGCTGGATAGAGTGCTGGCCTTAGGGAACGTTAAGTAAACAGTTCAGCTGAGATCCATTTCAGTTTGAAGCTGTTAAAGTAGCGTTGCCCAATGCAGTTGGGGAAGGTACCGTTTTCAGGCCAATCATAATGACTTCATCCCGGCCTCATAAATTTGCTGGATGAGAAACTCAAGCTAACAGTGGCCTAAAAAGTATTGCTGCAGATGTCATTGCTGGGGGGAGGCCACTTAAACCTCCTTTACTTCCTAACTTGGAAGTAACAGCTTAAAGCTGGAACTGGGGCTTTTCAAGTTTCTCAATGAACAACACCAGTATAAACACACATAATAACATTCTAACACACTCACACCTCTTTGCCAGTGCACATCTGGGCTTCTATGTAGTTGTAGCCAGGAAGCACGTAGCTTTTTCCCATAATTCCCTCCACAGCAACAATGTGCTCATTAGTTCACTGATCTTTTTTAGCCAGAACATACTTTCCTCTACGGGTCTGTCATGGATTACACACCATGAGAGAACCCAGTAAAATGAAAGCACAGCAGAATATTAGAAGCAGGGAGGGCTGGGAGTGGCAGTAAGAGCCACGCACCATGATGCAAGGTGTTATAAAATCCAGATGGCTGCTTTAATGTTGAAAATAGGTTCTGTTTTTGTTTATTTCTGCTTTAGCACTCAAGCATTTAGGAAATAAGTTCCAAAAACTTGATCTTGTATTTTATTGCAGCAAATGTTCTCAAGCATATGCACTCGATCCAGCTTTAGAAATCAAGATTGTCTGCTAACATCTGCTAAGAAATGTGATAACACTGATTTTTGGACAAATGAAAGCTATACCTTTAACTTTTCTTAACAGCAGATGGGTTCACGTGCATGATTGCACATTCAACAATAATCTTTCAATTGAGTTTCCTAAATAGAAACAAAAATAAAATAAATATATGTCTGCAATATGTGTGAAATACTAAACACTGGCTACTGGCAGCAACCTGGAGGGTGGCACGTATTTAGGAAATTGTTCCAGTTGGAGAAATAAGAACCATCTAAGGGGAATATCCCAAAATAAACCCTTTAGTTCTCTCATATCGGGCCTTATATAAATAAGATATCACAGTGTACCATGGGAAATAGCCAATCCAGTGTTGTAAACATCAGCCAATGACTTCTGGCAGGCTTATGCTCTCTCCCGAGGCCTGCAGGGGAAAGGGAATAGGGGCACGGCTGGAATTCATAAATAAGTCACTTTTTTAGAGGAGGATTATGTGTCCACAGACCCCAGTCTATCACCCCCACCCCTTCCCCCACCAAAAACAAACAAGTCCAGGCAAAAATAGCTGATTTTAAACATCACTGGAGGAAATTATTTTAGCTTTGGTCATTTGGCTGCTTACTTTATTAGCATTTGCATTACAGTTTGAGCCAAACCAATTTACCTTCCTCCCCCTCCTCACTTCTAAACACTAACCTGCCTATCAACACATAGCTACATTCACACCGGGACAACATAAAACACTTGCAGTACTAACACATAATACCACGAAATACACCATTTTGTTGAACACATGTTGTTGAAGCAGTTGCAGCTTGAATAAGTTTGGTAAAAGTCATGCTTGTTTCCATAGTGTTTGTTTTTAGCCTTCTTATATCATTAACTATTCCCAGAGGAAGCCACTCTGGCTCTATTTAAATCCACTTATCCTGGCCTTTCCCGTAATCACCGTCATGAACAAACACAAGGGACCAGAGAGTACTATGTTTGCTAGATCAACACTGGGAAGGGTGTTAGTGGTTAGCCCCAAAACCTAATGCCTGTTTCTGTGAGTTAGTAATAAAAGCTACAAGATAAAACAAGACAGGACAAGACAAGACAAAGGACATTGCTGAGTAACATGACAAGAATATAATCTGTTCTTAGAGACCAGAATGTCAGACTCAATTCACTGGAAATCATGAAACTGCAGTTTAATCCGTCACTATTACAACATACATCCAATAAAGGCTAAAGGGCTTGATTAGCTGATCCGGGTTTCTTTGAATTGGGATGCAGCTAGGTTCTGCTGAGATTGGGGCGGGCTAGAAATGACTTTAACAGTCTTGATGTGGAATACAGTAGTTTGTTCTAATTGTTATGATGGAATAAAACCTGTGTTTGCAGAATTATATGATAAACATCTTCCTGTAAATAGTAGGTGTTGTTCATGCTTCATTAAAGCGAAACGGAGATTCCAATGTGGGTATAGTATGGAAAGGGTTAAATACATATGCTCTCTGTAGGTTGCAACTGTATGCACATATATGCACAGTGAGAAAAAAATGTTCTTTACACCTCTGCATGTTCCACTGAGACTGAGAAAAGGTTTTTGAAATAGGGCAGGATGTTTTGAGGTTATTTTCTGCTGTTTTTGCCTCCTTTCACTCCTTTCGCTTATTCTCTCCTTCCCTCTCTCTCTCTCTCTCTCTCTCTCTGTCTCTCTCTCTCCACCCGTATTTGAAAGTAACATGTTTAAGTATTAATTCATGTGATTTATTAACAGTTTTAGGATCTTTTAGAAGAATATTACAATTTCATGGAACCGACAGTATGTGGGTAATTGTGTAACTTTGGGGGGAGGGGGGAATAAAGGGAAGGCAGAATGGGAGATTCTCCAAAGCCTTTTCTGAAGCTGATAAACCTACAATAGACAAATGACATCCGTCACCACAGGAGAACAAGTTTTTCAGGTCTCCACCTGCACCATAATGACCAGACTAAAAAAACCAAAACATTTACTGACAATCATTGTGTCAAGTGGAACATCATAACTTTCTATAGAATGACTGTACTCACGTCTCAGGCTGAGCACAACATCAGATATAACATCAAACAACATCAGATACTTTGGAGTCATCATGTGTCAGTACATGTACTGCATTTCTTTTATTTTGTCTTTGTTTCTATTAAAAGTTGTATGCTTAATTGAGATGTTTGTGTTTCGTATAAGTGTTGGCGATTTACTGACTGGAAAACCAAAGAGGAGGTTTATGGGAAGACCAAAGACGAGGTTTACGGATGTAGTGAGGGAAGACATGCAGGTAGTTTGCGTGAAGGAGGCATATGGAGGACAGGGTAGGGTGGAGAAGAGTGATCAGCTGTAGTACTCCCCCTAACAGGGGAGCCGAAAGGAGTAAAAGGCATCTTACTGACTACATACTGCTGAATCAACATAGCCTGCTTTCTTTTTAGCTACTTGGAAAAAGTGGCCAATAATAGTGGCCAATATGATTACATCATGACATCACTTTTACGCTCTTTACTATACGTTTAGGTTAATTTTAGGTGCTAAGTTACTATATGCTTAGTTGCAGCTTTTAACCAATGGTGGATATTTTATAGTTATATTTAGTCTGTGCTCAAAATGTTTTATTTCAAACAAACAGTGCTGAACAGCAGACTTTATCCTCAATAGGTTAATCATCAGTGTGTACATTCATCATTGGTGTAGTGTACAACTCCCAGGTTAATTATTAAGACTGTTATGAATGAAATGCAGGTTAAAAAAAAAACCCTGAATAAATATATCTCTTTTCTACATTAACAAAATATCATTTTAGTCACAGCACAATTCAGATTTTTATATGTGAGTGTGAAATATACAATAATATATATGATAATATATACAATAATATACAAATAAAGAAGATAATCAAAGGTTCTTCTGGTTTGTTGTAACTATTTAGCCTGCAGCAGGTAATGACTTCACTTCCTGTCAAATGTTCTAGCCAGACCTAAGGAAATACAGAGCAAGGTGTCACACTTAGTATCTTGTATGTCAAACCACAAGGCTGTGGAAAAAGAAGAAAAGAAAAGAAAAGAAAAGAAAAGAAAGAAACGTTATACGTTATGAATATATACCGTTAAGTTAATAAAGGGGACAGATGACATTTGAGAACTGCCTGAAACCTAGAGAAAGACAGAAAGAGGAAAAGAGAGAGAGAGAGAAAGAGTTTCAAAACAGTATAAAATAAATAAAGAAACAAATTAAGAGAAAGAGAAAGATAGAACGAGAGAGAGAGACAGAGAGAGAGAGAGAGAGAGAGAGTGGGGGAGAGACAGAGAGAGAGTGGAAGAGAGAGACACAGAGAGAGAGAGAGAGAGAGAGTGGAAGAGAGAGAGACAGAGAGAGAGAGAGAGGGGGGGGAGGGGGGCATTGTGAAACATTAAAGTTTGACTGCTGAACTCTCTAAAGGACCAGCTGGATGACTCATAGTGACGGCACTCAGCAGTAAGTAAACAATCTGACACCAAATAAATCTGCCAGCAGAGGGATAAGACTGTCTCGGAAAGTACCAAAAAAGCCCCCCTTTACTTCCTGGGGAAATCTCTTCTTTTGATAACTTGAATGAATTAATTTGATGAACTATCAATGAGAAGCAAGTTTTAATTAGACTTTTGTTTTGGAATGAAGGAAACTATTTGTGAATTGGAATGGGATTTGGCTGGTGTGTTTGCACTGGCTCTTAGAATGTGACAAAAGCCACCGAGGGTGTTTAGCAATAGGGAGATGACCTGATAAATAATCCCAGCAGGATTGGGCTACAGGGGTTCCAAGCTTTGGTTTATGGAGGTCAATCTCAAAAGGAGATCAAGGTCATGTCAGTCTTTACCCAGTACCTGATAACAGGGGATATGTGAGGACAAAGGACATGTTTTTAGGACTTTTATGTTTTAAATATGTGAAGAAATGTACACATGAACAGTGATAACTGCATACCCAGACATGTGGGGGCTGTCAGACAGATGAGGGACTACAATTAAAAACATTAACCAGTAGATAAGGTCATGTGCACAGGAAATGAAAAAGAAAAGAAAGGGGAGTTCTTCAAGGCCCAAAATAGAACACAAACATGTTCTCTACATTTGTTGTGGTTTTGATAAACACCGAAATCAGAATGTGTCACGGCTTCTGTCTACGGCTTGTGGTAACATTAGCTGCTTTTGTGTTATTCTATCTTTGAGGAAGTATAATAAAATGTAAGAAAAAACACAAAACACATTATTCTAAATAAAAGGATAATCTGTTTTCAAATATAACTCCAGTATGAATAATTCCCTTTTTTTCAGTCAGAAGGTTCCCAATTTCTCTTCTGGTTGAACGGAAAGCTAAGGATCAGGACCGGAATCCCAGCAGAATTTATTAATTCATTGTTAGTTTTTTTTTTTTAGTTTTTTAGTACTTAAATAGTAGTTAAAGTATTAAAATGCTCATCGGAACATTGTAGCTTTAAATTCCAGCCTCACCAAGCTGCCACAATTTAGCTCCTAACCTCTAACGCACCATTCGAAAGGATGGGAAAGTGGTGTCTACCAAATGCCAGACATAAACATATAAGAAAAAGCATGAACTTGTTTTATTATTTACAAAAATAAATATCGTGCCAGGGTGGACTTCAGGTCCCTCAGGAGTTTACATGTTGTCCCCGTGCTTGCGTTGGTTTTATCCGGATACTCCAGTTTCCTCCTACAGTCTAAAATCATGTTCATTAGGCATACTGCAGACCCCTGTGACCCTGAATTAGGAACTATGAAAGTTCGAAGATGAATAATGGGTGAATCTAGTGCTTTAGGCCACACCCATTTTTTATTATTTATTCAAATACAGATACATATATTGAAATCTCTGACGCAAAACAGATACGACAGACAAATCAGATTTGATGTACAGCTTAATATGTAGTTTAAGAATAACAAGATACAGTGTAGGACAAATAGTTTGGTCTATTTGCTTTTCTGTTTGTTAATCATTAATGTGTAAATGGAAATACTTATACTGAGTACCTTTCAGTTTTGCCTAGAACTTTTTTTTGTTTACATTTCACTGATTTATCAATGGCTACGTTTATTTCAGTATCCATCATCATCATCATCATCATCTGCATTTTATCTACTGTATATAGAATAAATTATGGGAAATGAGTTCTGAGCCAAGTGTCTGATCCCTGTCCAAGCCCTTGCCTTCCAGCCATCTCCTAACATCAGTATTCCTTCAGTATTCTCTGCTACTTGTTTGACTTTCAGACCCTCTCTGGACTTACTGCAAGAAACTTGGTCAAGAAACCTTTGCCTCTCAATTGGTTAGCGCTATGCTTGGATTATTTTGTATAAAAGTGCTTGCCAAATAAGTGCTTGTAAATAAATGTACTGTGAAACACTTTCCAAACTTCATGAAGGAGGGAAGTTTTGACCAGACTCATTCCACAATACACTTATAGTGGATGTAAACAAACTAGACGCTTGCTTATTTCACCTTCACTCTATTGCACAAATGTTTGCTCTATTTAAACTGAGCCAGTCTTCCTGTGCCGATGTTTACACAACGCTCTGTGGTGATGCTTCCCTTCCTCGGGTTTCTATTATGTATTCAGTCAGGCAAAAATAAATGGATCCTTATGTTCAAAAGTGCTGTGACATCACTCCATTCTTAGACATAAAAATACGCTCCTATTTAAAAATGCAAATTGAGGTGGGTTTAGGAGTATTTTTAAGTGTATATAGTCATATAGTGTTGTTTTATAGTGGTTTTAAAGTTGTTGATTGGAAGACCGAGTTGTTGATCGGAAAACCAGGAAGACCTGTGTTCCAGCCCCGCCACTGCCAAGGAAGATCTGGGCTCAAGTCTGCCACCGTTGGGTCCTTGAGCAAGTCCCTTAACCCTTCCTGCTCCAGGGGCGCTGTACAATAACTGACCCTGCGCTCTGACCCCCAACATACTAATTTGGGATATGCGAAGAAAAACATTTCACTATATGTTGTACTCTGTATAATCCTGTATGTGACACAATAAAGTGGTTTTCTAAAAATTGGTGGATGACGGAGGACTACAAACAAGATAAAGCAAAGACAAAACCTTTTTAACATGTAACTGTGCGATTTTTGAGCGATATACTTGTATATCGGCTGTAATTTGAGACTGTGTGGGATTATAGCATGACTAGTACAATTACACATAACAAAATGATAGTCATATATCTTGCTGTATTCGGACCAGCAGCACAGCAGCAGAAGGAAGGAAGAAAGGAACGAAAGAAAAAGAAGGAAAAAGTCAAGACTCAACCTGTTCCTGTCAAAGATCTCAGTTCTCTCCTTTTTTTCTCTTCTTTTACCCTGCTTAAGAAAAATAAATAAACTAGATGTGGACTCTTGCTCTACCATGCACAGCAGCCCTTCCAACTTCGTTTCTGCCCTTTCTACCCTCTCCCATTCCACTCCACTTCTCCACCTCACATGCTGACAGGTGTCTCTGATTAAGGCTGTGAAAAATGGCGGCAGTCACGCCAGCTATCTCCCCTCCAGCATTCCTGTAGTATGACTACGCACTTTCTCCCTAATAGCATTCTCTCCCCCTTCTAACTCACTTACTTTTCTCCTTTCTCTCTCCCTCTCTCCCTCTCTTTCTTTTTCCTTTTCTTGTTTTTTTTCCCTTTTTCTAAACATTGCCTTAACCTGGACTTCCTTTTACAGATTGTCAGGCTTGTTACTTCAGGGAATTTTTTTCTTCATTTCTCCTCTCCTGGTAGGAGGCAGGTTTAAAGATTGGTTGGTCGATAAAAGAAGAAACAAGGTTCTATTTAAACTGCATTTTAAAAGCAGGTTGTAGCTAGAGGGCAACTAGTGAGTTGTACGATACATACATTTAACTGTGTGTCACAAGAAGGGAAATATTTAGAGGGCGAGATTGAGTCCGTATGACTCAAATTGAGAAGGGTTTATAATGAATTATAGTGAGTATGAACTGTAGATGCTAATTTGTTTCCTAACAAAAGACTATGTATTAAATCACAAAACATGCTAAGCAAGAGATGCAACAAAAATCAATTGCAATATAATAGGCTGTTTGTATTTGATGGCATTTGGTCTCTCTAACAACAAGTAAGAACTGTAAGGTATATTAAAAATAAGCCTAATAAAATGGACACCACTTTTTTTTTGCACATTGGAGATATGAAAATGGATTATACATTTAATCATGGAGTCAAAATGAGAACACAATGTACAGTTTAATGTAATGTTCCTGAGCTGCTGTGAGTCACCATGACAGTCTAGAAAAAAAAAATTACAGTCAGGATTGTGTCATGTTTTTCAGGTTGGAACTGGTTGGAAACATTTACATATGTCATCCAAATTTTACAAACAAAAGTGAGTGAAAAACAAATCAGTGAGCTGTACTGTGTAGTATATGGACAAACAGACAAGCGAAGCAACTGAAAAGTGTCTGCAAACATAACAAAGCTTGAGAACCAGGATGACGATAGCTATAACTTTACCAAGATTATAAAGTTATTAGCGCGTGTTAGCATAGCATAGCGGGGTCTCAGTAGCGTAGCGTAGCGTAGCTTTTGAGTCCACACAAGCTACATTCACCAATCAGGGATCAACCGACAGAGCTGTGTGCCACTGTATTACTGCTACCTTTTGTTCCAGATGGTGAAAACAATTAAATAAATAATAAAAATTGTTTAGTAGCAGCATGGTGTCATAGTGATGATCTAGGTCAACTCACAGCAAGAAACAGCGTTGGGTTTGATCCCTTTTTGAGTTTGTTTTTCCCATGCTTCCGTGGGTTTTCTCTGGGTACTCAGGTTTCCACCCACAGTCCAAAAAGAGCTTCACTTTAGTAAAGCTTCATTTAACTCAGTTTAACTGGTAGTTTGGCTCAAGACATTTTCCAATTAGCTTTCCCAACCCTGTTAATAGCCCAAACATGTATAACATGGTCATAAATTAAGTCATGTGTGTTGACTGTAGCTGACAGGAGAGGGTGTATAAACATGACCATTCTTTTTGACTATATTTAAATATTTTCTCTTTTTTCAAATTTGCAGATTTTAAATTGCATATCTGTTTATATTCCAGGAAAAACAACGAATATTATTATTTTATCATTAATGAATAGAAACAGTTTACATAATCAGTAGCAGTGACTTGCAGTCAGGGCCAGCATTTTTCAGGTCTTTTCTGGTAACCAAAACACTATCAGAAGTTGACCTACATTTACAACCTAAATTTGAACATTTGTTCCAGTAACTTGTGTTATTTTACTTCCATTAGTTTATTCCCTTTCTTTTGTAGCATTTTTTCTATCTGCACTGTCCAATTTCTGTCCAATCAGATTTTAGTTTATATGTGTGGCTATTTTAATGTAATCTTCCCAAAACTTTCATAATTAGTTCTGCTGGTCCATGCAAGATTGAAATAAGTTAATATTATTAAATACTGTATTATACATGTTAATACATTTTTATGTAGTGGTTGCCTCACAACAAGAAGATCGACGGTTCAATTTCTGGGTCGGGGATCTTTCTGTGCGGAGTTTGCATGTTCTCCTCGCGCTTGTGTGGGTTTCCTCCGGTACTCTGGTTTCCTCCCACAGCCCAAAAACATGCAGATTAGGTCGATTGGTGATTCTAAATTGTCCATAGGAGTGTATGTGTGTGTTTGTTTGTCTATGTGTGACCCTGTGATTGACTGGCGATCTGTCCAGGGCCTCTCGCCCTATGTGAGCTGGGATAAGCACAAGCAGACCCCCTTGACCCCAAATTAGGGAATGAGCGGGTAAGAAGATGAATGAATGAATGAATGAATGAATGAATGAATGAATGAATGTGCTAACATTGTGGTTGTACTCTAGAAGTTTTCAGTCTTGCTTTAATAAAAATGGTTTTCATTTAATAAGCAAAATGCTTCTCTGTCTGTAAAATTAATAATTAATGCAATTGTAATGAAAAAAACATGCAAATTGATTATTTATTAAGAGTTGTGCAAAAAACATTAACATGTTGTTCTAATCTTTTTTTAAAAAGACAATAAAATAAACTAACAAATAGTTTGTGGTTGTTACACAGAAAAAAAGTCCTTAGTACATCAGGCCATTGGTGTGTGAAAACAGGGAACAAACCCATAATCACCACAGAAACAGTAAACATTTGTGGTTCCCTCTGCTCAGAAGAAAACCTAACCTCATGCTCTGTCTTTGGCAAACATATTTCACTTTGCACTACAGCCATATTCTAACCACATAAAAAATGATCAGATGGCAATTACAAGCTGCTTCAAGGATCTGATTCTTGTGGCTGTATTGCTTCGTGAGTGTATTTGTTTGTGCAGGGTCTCTTACGAGACCTCGACAGAATCCATGCACTTCCCTGTACATAAAGCCGTCTGGAGGCGAACCCTAAACTGGCTCCCCCAGCAGACAACTGCTGATCCACTTCCAGATGTTTCCTGTGCCGTTACTCTAAGAGCCACAAGAACGAAGTGAGAGAAAGATTCCCTCCAGCTAAACATCCTTATCTTATTGCAGCTTGTTATTACATTACTCTCTAAAATCTAGAGGTTAAACTGTACAATAAAATGGGAAGGGTGGCTGTGCTTAGGTTTTAAGCGAGGTGTAAACTAGTGCAGTCTTGGTCATTTCCGTTTACAGCAGGAATGTTGTCTTGGATCCGTCTTTTGCAGATGGGATATTGAGAAAGACGATGATTTATATTCGTGGGATTGCGTAGTCCAGAACACGGGCAGGCACAAGGATTAGCATTTAATGAAATCGAGCAATGAAATGTGTTCTCTTTTAAAATATAGCGGGTTCAAGGCCAAAGCTCTTATTAAAAGCCAAAAAAATCTTGATTCCAAATGAGTTTAATGTGGTTTTTCCTGCTGCCTTATCAGAGCTCACTCACTTAAAACATCTTTCAGGGTAAGAAGATATAAATTTAAAAGGAAGGCTAACCTTGGTGGCAGAGGCCCAATTACACTCCTGCAGATGCCTTGTGTCAGATTTCATAAACAATCAGGAACACTTTTATCCATTACTCCAATTCCAAAGTTGAAAAGCAGGGTGCTTTTACTATGGCAGGGAGAGGCTTGTCAAAGAGAAGACGTTTTCAGGGTGGCAAGCATGATTTCATTTCATTGCTGATAAATGATGTCCCGGACTTTTACAAACACATGCCCAACCTTTGTTTAACTACAGTTAGCCTAGCATGGTTTTCTATCCCTCTCTTCTATAGTCAAAACTGTTTAAGTGTAAACCACAAGTGTGTTCTTAGCTAAACAACAGTACAGGGGTGAGATAGAGCACTTGTCAAACAAACTGTAGACAACAGGACAACAAATTAGGCAATGTTTTTACATCAGACTTTGTTTTTGAGATCTCTTTACTTGATGCCAGAAATTTGACAAATCACAGAGTTTTTGTGGGGATCAGGGCTTCATTTATGCAGTAAAAAAAGACTTAATCCCAGACATTTACATTTTTGACATTTGGCAAACACTGTTGTTCAGATCTCAGCATTTGGCAGATCCGATCTGCAGTCCAAAACTTTAACCAATAAGCTTTCACTTCCTACACACCAGAATACAGTATCAAAAGCGCAACATCAGAAACTCTATAAGAAATTGGGAAATGTTTTGGCTTAGGATGTTTGCCTTGAGTGTGCTTGCGTGGGTTTCCTCCGGGTACTCCTGTTTCCTCCTACAGTGCAAAAACATGCAGATTAGGTCAATTAGTGATTCTAAATTGTCCATAGGAGTGAATGTGTGTGTTGTGTGTGTCTATGTGTATGTTGCCCTGAGATGGACTGGCGATACGTCCATGGTGTACCCCTGCCTCTCGCCCTATGTGAGCAGACCCCTGTGTCCCCGAATTAGGGACTAAGCAGGTAAAAAGAAAAAATGAATGAATGAATGAATGTTTGTTTGTTTGTTTGTTTGTTTGTCTTGTGTTTACTCTGTGCTGCACTTTTGCCGGCCTGCTAGAATAGAACTGAATTGAATAGAGGTTAATTTATACACAAACAGTCAGTCACAGAAACTTCCAAAACTGATTTTCCACTGGTCTCATCCATCGGCTGAATCTGCATGCCGGTGTAGGAGTTTAAGATTGATCTAACCTCAAAAGCTATATACCGTCACCAAGCCTTTTCATGTCAATTCTAAAGGTCACATGTTTTAACCATTCTTTGAAAAAGCAGAAAAAAAAAACAATTCACTGTAATCATTACTCATTGTACAAATGGAATTAATAACACCACAGTGAATGGGTGTAAATATGCATTACATTTACAGTACGGGGTCCACCAGGCACTTCCACTCAGAAAATATGGTTTCATCATCAACTGTCACTTTTAGAACCCAGGCTTTACCAGCTGACAATCATAAATCTTATACAAAACAAACAGAGCAGTTAATATTCCTTTTATGACATATTATTACAAAATAACATTACGCAAACATGCGCAAAGTGTAACTTCCTGAGCACATTTTCCTTTTTATTGGTTGATCTGGACGTAAATACCGCACCAGAGGCGTTGTTCATTAATCTAGTCACCCGGTTAGAAGGTGTTGACCTGACCTTATGGTGATACCCTGTTTTACTAAAACATCCCTTTAAGCCAAACATATGTACGCTCACCCTTGATTGTTTTAATTTCAGGAAGGCTGTATTGTTGAGGTTGCATAATAAACATATTATTAGCCTTTCCCTCCCTCTGATGGTTATGTTTTTCATCTGGAAACCATTCTGTCCACTTTTTCATTATTTTCGACTCACGTTTGCTGGAGAACTCAACAGCCGGGTTGGTGGTCAAGCACAGGGCCAAAAATGTCAATGAGAAATAAGTAAGACATCCAGCCAATTTGCCAATCTTACCAATCTTGATCCTACTGTGGGTTCCTTTGCAAGATGCTTCCTCGGAAGCCACCGGGATTACTGGCACAGTGTACTTGCTCGTGTAACATTGATATCTAAACAGATAGTGGATATAACTAGGAAAAGTGCCAATACAGGCAATATTTTTATGTAAGAGTCCGGGAAAGGGGCAATAAGGGTTTATAAAGTATTCTGGGAAAGCCATCTTATTTTACTGGATTTCAAATAGCGTATAAGCACACAAAAGGCAAACAAAATGCAAACCAGCACTAATAAACACGCACCAAAAAACTTTCCATACACCACGGTCACACAATAGAGACATAATGTTGGGACATTGAAAGAGCTGACAAAACAGTGTGGCCAGCTCTGAGAGACCAGCATTTGAGAATTGGAGAGTCTGAGGTTAGGGGCTTGTATATATGCATGACTATGCCAACAGTATCCACAGTGGACACACAGGGTGGAGGGCTTAATTGATTCCAGTTTCCTGTTGGCTCTCTCCCTCTCTCTCGCTCATTCTCCTTCTCTTTGCCAAATTCATACACATGCATTATTCTGAAACATAAAAACAGATAAAAACCAAGCGAAGCATACCCCTGACGAACAGAGATGGTTATATGATAGTCAATATCCTTTACTCGCAGCCTGGAGCAGTGTATAGAGATTAAATGCAGACCAGGGGGGGCAGGGTGAGAACATTAGTATATGCTCGGATCTGGCACAACTTAGTCAACTGCAGAAACTTAGAGGAGCAGCACAAGCAAATGAGATGATTAGTTCCATTATAAAAGCCTGAGGACTCCACACAGCTGCATCTCGGCCCCAAAGCAGAGTCAGAAACACAGACCAAGGTTTCTCCCCACATCTGATTATAGAGCTTCATTTTTTTCCGTAAACAAAAAGTACCATGTCCCATAGATAAAAACAATATGTAACAACAGATGAGTTTCATGTATTTAAGATTCAAGGTAGACTTCATATGTCATTACTATGTGTCCTACTTCTCAACTGTATGAGAACCACTTGTTAAAAAAAGTTACAAAAATATCTCTGTTGGCTATGACTCACATCTCAGGCTCACGAGAACTAATAAAATAGCTGAAAGGAAGTTTAAAGAGGTGTATTTCTTGATAGATATCTATAAGAGGCATCTTTTTTCAATCTGGAATTTAAAAAAAAAAAAACAGTGTAAACAGTCAACTCGTTAACCCAACAATATATAAGGAATTAGACGTCATACATGGACTGTGAGTAGTAAAAGGCAGTTTCCAAGCTTATGATTGAAACCATTTGTGAAATTAAAATCAAAGGTCAAACACTGAGCTTTTCTGGCAGAGCACATGAAAGTCTGTTTAAATCCTCTGTCTTGCTTGATCTCAGAATAAAAACAGAGAAATGAGCAACTTACAGACTTGCGGTTGCACAACCTCAATCCAAATATCTTTAGTATTGCACAGTGGGCTTCTCTTTCCCATCCTAATCATTAATACGAGAAATGACTAGCAGCATTTCCACAGAACTGGAACAGACACATATTAAACTTCAAGGTTTCCACCAGAACCGGATGAGATTTGGGGTTCCGGGGACACCTGTTCCGGTAATATCAAACACTGGCAAATTCATTTATTCATTCATGCTGTGCATTGTATTTAAAAATATGTTTGTACGTAGATTACATAAGTCAGACAAACAGAAGTGCAATAGAAATGACTAGGTCATCAATTATTAATAAAGAGATGCTTTTAATGAGTTTGACACCTAAGTTGCTGAATGTTATTTCAATAAGGTTTTTAGTAACAGACATTAACATAAATGGTCTTACTTGGAAAATCTTTCACAATTAAAAATAGCTGTGAGCAGATGAATATAACTAAAAACAGTATCAGTATCACGTGTACTTAGCTTTGTTGATTGACCAGCTATTGCACACATGGGCTAAGTAATTCTAGTCCGGGTGATAGCCACACAGGTAAGGTCCAGAGGGGAGGGTTGGCTTGACAGATGGACTGAGGTCAGTTCTCATCAAGAGAATAGCCCACAATGTTCCCACGCTGTTTGACATTCTCGAAGTTCATCGATTTTGCTTTTGCATGACTGATCGGCTCACTAATATCTCATTTCAATGGTGTCTGCAACCAAACCACGACACCTGTTTCTGGGTCAGGTCACAGGGATGCTCACCCTTGGGAAGCCGAAAGCAGCTGCAATGCGCTAAGGATTATGTGGTATGTACATATTGGTGATGTTGTATTTTGATGATGTGTTTTGATGATGGTGGTAGGACTTGCCGGTTGTGCAAAACTCTGAAACACACCATTTAAATGATTTCTTTCAGCAAAGATGAACATTTAACATACCGTTGTATGTATTTAATTTCTGTCTAATAGCACAAATAGTCCCAAAATCTCGTAATATAAACATTTAATTGTTATTTACTTTGTCAGTTATCTTTACTTCTATCAATATCTTTTGTATATTGCAGCCCCATTTCTGTATATTTGACTAATAAGAGGTTGCATGGGTTATTTTGCCAACCATGACACTCTTAGTAAGAAGAAGATCCCACCCTTCCTTTTGGTCCTATAGGACAGGAAACTTGGTCAAAAAGGAAACTGACCTGACAATTCACACACTTAACTCTATGGCCAGACACTCTATAGTCAGCAGATTTTATTTCAAGGGTCACAATCATTGCTATCTTTACTTCCTCTTGTCATTGAACTTTGATCGTTTTTCCTTTCCTAGGATTTAGGGTTCATTGTCATACAATAGATTTATTATCAGCTGCAGCGGTCAGCGTGCTCGTGAGCTCTGAACAAGAGAGGAAGGGAATGAAAATAGAACAGAAATTAGGATAATAAAATCACCCAAGTGTGGTGTGTTTCATTCGGTCAACCTACACATATGCCAGTAAACACATTTCTACTTAAAAGCTAGCCAAAGAAATCACCATTTTTACTATTCCCACAGAACGGTCCTTGATTGTCCAAAAAAAAAATCTTGGTTCATATTAAATTCATGCATAAAAAGGAACAGGAGACAAAAACTGGCCTCGAGAAGCATTTCATAAGAACAGAATGACTAAAGACTGGTTGGTGCAGCAGTAACAATGCTGTGGCCAACTTTTTATGGTCAATTAATTTCTTCTCATTTAAAAATCTTTCTCCCTGAAAAGCCTGGCTTGAGAGACAGGAAACAAATAGAGACAACTAAACTTACAGAGCACATACCGTGCATAATTGTTTTTTTAAACACGATTAAGACCTTTTTTTTTCTTTTTTTTAAACATTTCTTACATATAGTTAACTTTCTTACAAGTTTCGATATAAACATACAATTTGTATTCTAAAATCCATTTCATTTGCAGTACTTCGTTAGTTTTTCAGTATGTTGGATGGTAATGATGGTGGTATTTATGGAATTACAAACTCCCTCTACAGGTAACAGGACGACACTGCAGGACTGTTCAAAAGTATTTAGGCTAGTATTTAGTATTTAGTCTAGGCTTGAATACTGAACTATGATTCCTTACACTACCTTTCATCTTGAAACCAACCTTGAAATTTCAATATATATATATATACATACAGATTTTTGGCACAAACATTGGGGCAGTGGTGGCTCAAATGGTTAAGGTGCTGACCTGGATTCCCGCCACTCTTGGGTCCTTGAGCAAGACACTTAACTCTTCCTGCTCCAGGGACGCTGTACAATAGTTGACCCTGCGTTCTGACCCCCAATTTCTAAGATGGGATATGCGAAGAAAATCATTTCACTATATGTTTTACTCTGTATAATTCTGTATGTGACAAAATAAATTGGAATTCTATATAAATGGATTAGAATTCTATTCTATATAATGAAATTAATCAATAAATTAAAGACTGATATGCTTCAAAAGTGTAGTCTCATGCTGGAGAGATTCAACACTTCCCAAGAAGCCCAATCAGAGGATTAAATGAGAGAATGCTTCAACGCTCATAGCCCCCATCTCCCACCCCTTTTCCACCCACACACCCTGAAGTGTGGTAATAAACATTCTTAGAAAATCTTACTCCTTCTCCCTTCCCCTCCCACAACCTTTTTTTGTAAACATCTTCTTTTCTTCTCCTTCCCGGCTCTGCTTTTTACTTTTCTCCTTCGCCAATCAGACAATAACACTGCCCATATGCATGTCAAGCAGCAAGTTAGGGAACGGGAGGAGAAGGATTTGGATTTGGATAGTGTTGGTGAGGTTGCTATGGATTTCAAGTTCTTTTTCAGGCAAAATGAAAAAAAAAAAACATTCTGAAAGAATAATTCCCCATAAGCAAACTCAACCGGAAAGCATTCTAAAGGTATAGTATTACAGTAAATAGTATGTCTATTATTTTGGGTGATGTTTTAAAACCCACATGCCCCTCTACAACAAATAAACTACATTTTCAGGCTGTATTACACGTTTGTGGAACTTGTTTATCGCTCAAAACTAATGTATTCAAAAGAATTTAACTCAATCATTTTGTAAACTTTAGGGCAAGAATCATGCAGAATCATACAAGTAACGGCTTTAGTTTAAAGTTTTAATACATACTAAAATTAGTGTTAATGAAAGTGCCACTAATGCAATTTTATTGGACTTATTTAATGATACTTTTGTAAGATGGAGCAAAACTACTAAAATGTCATATACCAAAAAAAAAAAAAAAAGAGGTAAGAAATTATACTACTTTTCAGAAGATATTGGTTTTTATTCCGATCACCACTGCTGGGCCCCTGAGCAAGGCTCTTACCTTTATCGGCTTCCTTGGATAAATAAAAACCGTAAGTCACTCTCGATAACAGTGTTTGACAAATCTGAACAAATCAATGAGATCAGAGGTCAAATAGAATTTTTAGGGAATGGAAAGATCGTCTACCTGTTGCTCACCACTTACATCCAACCAAACACACCACAGAAATGTTTTTTAAAAATGTTCAAATGGGCTTGCGTGGGTTTCCTCCGGGTACTTCCACAGTCCAAAAACATGTACATTAGGTTGATTGGTGAGTCTAAATTACCTATAGGAGTGAATGTGTGTGAGTGGTTGTTTGTCTATGTGTGTGTGTATGTGTGGGAAGTGATAGCCTAGTGGATAAGGTATTATAACAGGAAGACTGGGGTTCGATTCCCACCTCCACCAAGCAGAAACCACTGTGGGCCCTTGAGCAAAGCCCTTAACCCACAAAAAAGAGATGAAAATGTAAGTCTGCTAAATAACTAACTATAACTATGTGTCCCTGCGGTGGACTGGTGAACTGTCTAGGGTGTACCCCTGTCTCTTGCAATATGTGCGCTGGGATAGGTGGCAGCATACCCAGTGACCCCGAATTATGGTATAAGTGGGTAAGAAGTTGAATGATTGAATGTCTAAATGGTACATGACCAAAGAATGATGTTTGCATCCTTTCAGCATATTTTTTGCGTATAAAGTATATATTAGGCAACCGGATTCACAACTTTGCACACATTGTTAATAGTGACTTTAAGGCTGTCTGCATGCATGCACACGATATAAAAAAAAAGGAACGATTGAGAAAGTAGGGATAAACTTTGCAGATCTGAGTTACAGAGGGAGGGAAAAACTTGATTCATCGGAGGGAGTGAAAAAAAAACTGGAGGAAAGCAACGCCCTTGGGTCTTGACGCGCCTGTGGCTCCTCCTGTCTTGCATGCTTTTATAAAGTGAACGCTCCGCAGTGGCAGGCTGGGTTGAGGGGGTTCTCTTTAAGGGCAAAGGAAAGTTCACACACCGACAATCCAGCTGTAACACACCGCAAAAACAACCGTTTAGTTTCACGGGGATTTGTTTGGTTTATTTGTTTATTTATTTATTTTTGCCTCCTCAAAAAAGAAAAAAAAATGACTACGGCTGTGGTGCCGCCTCTGTTCGACTTCAGCGAAGTTATCAACAACAAGGTACGCAAAAAAAAAAAAAAAAGTAGTTGAATAGCTGCATTAGCGGCGTTGGTGCAGTGGAATGCGCTGCGTAACTTGGTTATTGCGCGCGTTTACTTATTCAGTAGTACAGATTGGAGATCATTTCCTCTCTGTGTGTGTGTGTGTGTGTGTGTGTGTGTGTGTGTGTGTGTGTGTGTGTGTGTGTGTGTGTGTGTGTGTGT
>JAOTRA010000002.1:5634044-5645733 GCA_026260255.1 Pseudolaguvia tuberculata | reverse complement strand
TGTGTGTGTGTGTGTGTGTGTGTGTGTGTGTGTGTGTGTGTGTGTGTGTGTGTGTGTGTGTGTGTGTGTGTGGCCCATCAACCTATCCAGGGTGTGCCTCACCTGCCTTTCAACATTTAATAAGGCTTCAACAGCCCCTCATGACCCCGAATTAGGAAATAATCAGGTAAAGAAGATATAAATGAATAGAATTCTTTGCATATAAAACTTTTTTTTCTTAACTTATTGAATGATTTATTTTCCATCCAAATAAAAGTAAAAAAGGAGTAAGTAATATTTTTAAGGTCTAATGTTGAAGCCGATATGAACGACACTGAATTGGCCAGAAAAAAAGAGTACGTTGAAAGTAGGTTATAAGAGCAGTGGATATTTTGTGGTGGTAGGATAAGGACCCCTGGTGGGGAAAACACCACATTACAACTGGCGCTAGCATTTATTACATTTTTTTTGGTAAACTGTCTAAATTAAACCAGAATAACCAGAAAAAATATTGTAAATACTCTTAAGTAGTAGCTTTGTAATATTATTAAACAGATTTTAAAGGATTTGGCAAAAAGACTTTTTGAATAATATATTAAGGGTGTGGATGTTTTTACTAACTTGTAGCATATGATTATAGGGAAAGGAAATGTTTACTATGAATTTGGGTAATAAGCAATCAATTTTGGCTCACCTAACTGAATCCTGCTCTCAGATTAAGCAGTTAATCTGGTTAAATTTCGGGATCATTAAAAGGTTTGAAATATTCATTATATTATGCTTGAAAGATTCAGTGTTTGTTCCGAATCTGAACTTCCCTTTTGATCAGAAAGATGATGTAGCGTTGAAGATGTTTGTGATCATTTCTAAAAACAGGCAATTTACCAACCACGTAGGATTAGTAAAAAAAAAAAAGGGAAATTCTTTCTTCCTCTTCGTTCAGGATGAACCAGTTTGACCAGCTCATTGTGTACATTCAGCCTGTAACCGGTGTGACAAAGTTATTACAGGTTTCTCAGAGAGGAAAAATCATAAGTACAATTTTTTGAACTGTCTAACTTTTCAACACCTATAAATAATTCGGGCGTATTTATCCCTTTTATCTCACAGCAAAAAGGTCCCAGGTTCAATTTCAGTGTAGGGGCCCTTTTGTGTGGATTTTGCATGTTCTCCCCGTGCGTGTGTAGGTTTACGCCGGGCTCTCCAATTTCCTCTAACCGTTTGAAATGTTTTTTAGGATAACGAGAGAGAAGGATAAGAGTCACCATGAAAATTGGTTCTGGTATGACGGTTTGGACATGTGCAGAGGAGGGACATACAGTATATTGATAGAAGAATGCTGAGGATCGAGGTCCCGGGCAGGAGGAAAAGAGGAAGACCAAGTAGGCTAAGAGGTTTATGGATGTGGTAAGAAAAGATATGCAGATAGTTGGGGTGAAAGAGGCAGATGTACAGGACAGGGTAGTGTGGAGAAGAGTCATCTGTTGTGGCGACCCCTAACGGGAGCAGCCAGAAGGAGAGAGTAAGAAGAAGAAGTATGACGTAAAACAATAATAAATAATAAATAAATAAACAAACACTGCTTTACTTTATTAATAATCTAAACTGAGGGCATTTATTAATAATCTAAACTGAGGGCATTTATTTGTGCACGGTTCTCTTAAGAACATGATACAGCATCTCAATAGGTCGTCTGGAATTTCTAGCATCTTGGCCTTTTCCTTTTTTTTAATTATTCAGATTTTGATTGACTGGTTTGCTAAGGATCATTATCCTAATGCATGACCTAATTTCAGTTTTAATTAAGCTGCAGGACCGATGGCTTTGTATTTGTCTGAAGAATGTTCTGAAATAAACTGAAGTTTATTCTTTTTATACAAAGCGACTAACATTTATCTTCTTTTTTTTTAACCATCTCTGATTCAAAAAAGCAGTGGCAATTTGGTGGTGCTTGCACTATCTTCAGATCAGCATGTGGTAGCTCTGCTTTTCAGCCCTGGTTGTGTACTTTCTTCTTGATGCACCAGCTACTTTTTATCTGCCTGTTGGATCAGGATCTGGATCTACTACATCCTGTAAATGCTTTTAGTTTCTTACTGCTACCATATGCAACATTTTGTCTCAGGTTTGTTCTGCCTTTGATCCAATGCCACTAAAATCCCTCAAAAAATGTGTATTAGAAAGTCTACTTTTTTCATCTTGAGAGAAAGAAAAATGAGAAACAGTCAAACGTCCTGTGTGGATCCAACAACCTGTCTCTAGGTATTGACAAAACACAACAAGGTCATTCTTTATGAGCAATGAAAGGTTCTCTGTACAGATCATCAAGAAAACCAAATTCCAAAATATGTTTTTCATATATCACAGAAAACTTCACAACAACGTCTCCAACAGCCTAACAGCGTCCTTTCTTCCTGTGAAGGCAGAGGAAAGTCCATCTCCCACCCCCATACTGACTATGTTCTACAGAAGGTTTGAGGTCACCTGACCTTCAGATCCATATGTGGTTCTCTAAACTGTCACTAAAAATATGCCTACAGTTGTCTAGAATGTTTTTATATGTTGTAGCATTACATTTTTCCTTCTCTGGAACTAAGAGACTCCAACACTGTTCCAGTATGACAGTAACCCTGAGCACAAAACCCCTGACCTCCATTATCACATGCTAGAGTGAATAACACCAGTGTCACAATCTTACCACCACCATCTTTGGAAAAAAATTTTTTGGCAACATAGTCTACAGACTACAGGATGATTCCCACACTCATCTCTCTCTCATTCACTTTTCACCCTTCTTCCACTGTATGTTTTGAAAGTGGACTGTGACTGAAATGAGAACTTGACTTGATTGGGATGATTCCTGAATCTACACTTTACTCCACAATGTTAATAGAGGAAAAGCTTAAGAAAAATGTCTTTGTAGTTCATGAATTTATTATCACATTTGAAAAATAATGGAATAATTGGAATCTAATCTTTCTTTATACCTATACACTATATCTACCTTAAGCTCAAACCTGACAGTCCACAAGTTTAGTGTGGAGAAACTCCAGTATCCTGCTTCTGTAACCCTGTAACCCTGAGTTCTGACCTCAACCCAAACTGTAACACCCCAGACCTCCTTACACAACATTAAATGTCTGATCTCGTTAATTATACTGTGGAGGTGAATAAAGGAGTGCGATCTGGTGAAATCTATTATGGTATGTTTAAAAAATACTTCACTGAACATACTCTTACAGTTTAGCATTTGGCCGACGCTCTTATCCAAAGCGACTGAGCAATTGTGGGTTAAGGGTCTCGCTCAAGGGCCCACAGTGGTTGCTTGGTGGAGGTCAGAATCGATCTTTTAGGTATTAGTCCAACACATTAACCCCTAGGAAACCACTTCCAATTACTGATAGTAGTGCTTAGACTAGATCTTTACCCGCAAATCAGAAATAGGATTTCATGTGAGCCATATTTGTATGAGCTGTATGTTTTTGATCACTGTCCTGTTAAAAAAAAGTCCAAGAATGGCCTTAACTGCAGAGGGAAATGTGATTCTTATTTAAAATCTCTTGATAATTCATGCTATCACTTTATATTTCTATCCCAAGGAAACAAGAAGCCAAGTATCACCATGTGTTATGATTTTAATAATGGAAAACCGGATCATTAATCCATAGGACGATATCAGTGGTAAAACGGTTAAATCATGGTTCGGATCACATCACGGTTATTAAGTCAGAGATTGGATCGTTATCAGATCAGAAAAAGGCAAATATAATTTTCTTTGCATCTATTAGAAAAAAATGTGCATCAAATAACTTTAATATAAATCAAAATAACAATATAGCGTGTGGTTTAGCAAAACTAAAATAAATTAAATACTAACTTAATGTTTACTCGTCTGTCACTAAAGTGTAACGTATGTAAAACAAACCTGAAAACAGACCAACACTTACACTTACATTTTTCAAAATAATTTATAAAAGGATGAACTAGAGCCCGAAGTTGCCAGTTGCTCTTTTTTCACTTTGTTACTGTCTTTGATTTTGCAATATTCCAAAATAAAAATTGAAATCTGTGAGTTAAAAATAGCAGTTCTGATTTTCATTTAAAATCTCTCGATACTTCATAGTGTCACTTCATATCTGTACTCCAAGGAAACAAGAAGCCAAGTATGATCATGTGTTCTGATTTTAATGATGGAAAACCTGATTATTAATCCATAGGACAATATTAGTGGTAAAACGGTTGAATCATGGTTCGGAAGAGCAGGGAGAACATGCAAACTTCACACAGAAAGATCCCCAGCCCGGGAATCAAACCCGGGACCTTCTTGTTGTGAGGCGACCGTGCTAACCACTACGCCACCGTGCCGCCTTATAGTGATATAGATTAGTCATGCTAACTAACCCTTTTAAACATTTTTCTTATAATCAGGTAATTTTCCAATGTATATGTTGTTTTCAATTACAAAAAAGTATAATTACAATTTATTATAGCAGATATTATATCATATTCAGTATTTTAATAGAATTCAAAATCATTTCCTAGTTTATTCCATATTTTGTCATAAAAACAGGTCAGGTAAACTTTGTGACATTTTGATGAACCATCATTTAACATGCATTACATTATTAATGTCTGTGGTTAAACATTCTGCAGGTTTTTTCCCATTTGCTTGTTTGTTTTTTAGTTTAATATTAGCACTTTTTATTTTAGATTCTCTGAACCTAAATAAAACCATAGCAGCTGATTACATTCCTCCCTTTCTCCAACACTTTTCAGTAATATATGAGGATGTTCCATATTTTCCATATTCAACAGTTCAGCAGTACAAGCGAATACAGTACAGTACTTTCTTGTGTTATAATTCATAGGATTAAAAACAAACACAATTCTTTTTACAGAATACATTTTAGATTTATCTCATGTTTAAAAAACTGGAAGACACTATTCTCATGCATGTTCAGGCATTCTTTTTTTTTTTTTGGTATAAAAACACTAGATTCTGATTTAATGCATTATTTTAGGGCACAGTATACAACATACTATAAGCCTATAATAAGTTACTTAACTATCATTAGATAAATATTAATAAATAACACAAACTTCAACAAGTAATTCAACAATCTTTGATCCTAACAGTTATTTGCTTGTGCTACGACACACTTTCATTTTAATATGCTGAAAAAGAGGGAATTGTTGTTCTCTTGTCCATTTTAAGGTGTAACTTTTTAGGTCTCTTGCTTATTTCCTGGTGGTGGACGGCTCTTAGAGGATACTGAAGGAATGGGTAAAAATACAAGCTTCACAATAAAAGTATCTCTTCGTTTGTCCTGGGCTAATAGGATGCCGATATGAGGCATACTGGAAACTGGGCACTACCGGACAGATGACAGGTTTTTTTTTCTTCTCTAGTTGTGTTTCTCTATTCTTTTTTCACTGCACCCCATCTTTAACATATCTCTCTTTCATAGAGAAAAGGAGAACTTCTTCAGACGGAAGGAATAGACTGAGCTGAAAAATCTATATTTAATGATGTAAGAGACTCATCTTTAAAACTCAGTCCACTTTCACATAACCATTGGCGTTGGTGGCTACTCCTCTGACTCCTCTACCTCTTCTTCCTCCTCCTCGTTCTTCTCCATCACTTCCTTCAACCTGGCTGGGTTCAGCCCACTCATCAAAGCGCAGCCGCAAAGTGTTGCGAATGACCAGACGCTCAACGATAAACGATGCGCAGAACCAAGGCACGGCGTACTCAGCCGTGATCAAACCCATGAAGTTGTACTTAAACTGCGAGTAGTCCCATGGGCAGGCGTTGAACTGCCGCAGTAGCAGCCCTGTGCCAAACTCCCACATGTACGTCCACAGGGTGTATATGAGGCAGCGCTGCAAGACATTACAGCGTTCACGTAAGTGCAAGTACATGCGCTCGACTATCAGGATACAGGTTCCATAAATAAAAAGTGCCCACACACTCGTCACACCAGGAAACTTCCAGTTGCAATTGACTACAAACTCCCAGGCAGCTGTGAACATGACTTCACAGAAGTAGCCATGGATGGCATACAGGTACCACCGGGACAACGGCGTCAGAGGTTCAGGGGCTATTGCTGTCGCCATGGTGACTGAACCGCACGGTCTGTTCAGAACTCTGGGACTGAAAGACAGAAAAAGGCAACCGAACATTAATTTGGTTTTTCATTTTTCAAATCCAACATTGAATATTTAAGAATGTTAATGAGGCACTAAATTCAGTGCAGAGCCACTCAACAGATGAAATATATTAGATATAGGAAAGGGAAGTCAATTTATTTGTCACATACATGATTATACTGAGTACAACATATATTTTTCTTCACATATCCCATCTTAATAAGGGTTAACGGTCTTGCTCAAGCACCCAACAGTGGTGGACTTGAGCCCAGGTTTTTCCTTGGCGGTGGTGGGGCTTAAACTTTCTGGTCTCCCAATCAACAACCCCGCACCTTAACCATTTGAGCCACCACTGCCCTGTATATATTAGCTATACATAATCATATCAATTCTATGTTATTGTTTCTAATCTATTCATATACACACATGCATAAACATACACAGCTCGAGCCGCCAAGGGCCAGGGTAGCTGGGGTTCACAGAACTGCATTAGGATAAAATATAATAGATGAATTGCTGTTCACACCAACAGATTGAATTAAGTAGTCTTGCAATCTCAGACTGATTGCGGAAGGTCTGGGAAACTAGGTTGGCGGTCAGTGGGCGTGATGTCTGAGGTTGAGAATTTAAAGTTTTTTAACCTACCCCCACCCCAAAAATGATCTCTTTTCTCTAAAACAAGTATTTTCTGCAAATAACAGTATTAAAAACATTCGGATTCTCAATTCTGCAATACAATCTCAAATCCACCCGCCTACTGTACTCCCCCGATTTAGCCTGACTCAAGCCAACAGTGGAGGAGTAAGAGTTGCACAACATTCTGGTCTAAAAAACTAAATCTTTTTGTACATCAAACAGCCCCGCTTCCCTTTCTACATACTTTTAATGAATTTGATAGGTATAAATTCAATTCAATTCAGTTTTATTTGTATATCGCTTTAACAATTGACATTGCCTCAAAGCAGCTTTACAAAGGGAAAGATAATTCTGACAGTATGTCCCTGATGAGCAAGAATTTTTTTCCCGTTAGGGGTCACTACCACGGGTCACTCCCGTGATCCGCATATTCGACTTGGCGGGGTTTTACGCTAGATGCTCTTCCAAACGCAACCCTTGTATTTATCCGAGCTTGGGACCGGCACTATGTCACAATGTTTTTATGGGCAATTTAGCCTCATGTACATGTTTATGGATAGCGAGAGGAAACTGGAGTACCCAGGGGAAACCCATGCAAGCGCACAGGAAGACCCCTGACCGGGAATCAAACCCGGGACCTTCTTGTTGTGAGGCGACCATGCTAACCACTCCGCCACCGTGCTGCCCGCCCTTCTGAGCAAGAATAATTAACATAAATTAAAGTTGAACATTTCATGATTTTTTTAAGGTAATAAAAATGAGAAATTACAATTGATGTATTTTTATATAAAAAAAGAACCTATTGATTAGTTGATCATTTTCTTGGTGACTTTAAGTGAAATAAGCAGTTGGTACGTGTTCTCAAAGTGTGTGTTTGCACTATACTAGTATACTTGTTTTTGCAACTTTTAGTTGCTGTTTGTGTGCAAGATCCTGAAATTTTTTTAGATAATATACAAAGCATTTGAACCCTTTGCAAAACAAGACATTTAATTTTGACATTTAGTGGCAAAACTCCTGTTGGTATTCGCAGTAATCAGATTGTTATTGTAGTTATTGTGGTTACCAGGTTTGCACACAATTCTGGGGGGATTTTCTTTGATTTAATCCCACTCCTCTTTGCAGATCTTCTCCAAATCATTAAAAGGTTTCAGAATTGACATTAGGCAACTTGAACCTACAGCTTCTTTCAACAGGCCTTAAGGTGCTTTTTGTGTTCCTGTCATGCTGGAAGATCTATCCACAACCTAATCATACCAAGATGAAAAGGAGGAAACAAGGTTCTTACACAAGATTTGATGGTACCCTGACCATCATCCCTTTGACGCATAAAGTTCTCCTTTCTCTTTAGAAGCAATCCCTCCCCTCCCCTTCCACCTCCACATTTGTATATAGTGTTCTTGGGGTCATAGGCAGGATTCCGCCTTCACTTAAACAAGGTGAGTTGAGTAATGTGTTACCAATTGTTTTCTTGGTGACTATGGTCTCAGCTGTTTTGGGAGCAATAACGCAGTTTTTAAGAAAAGAATAAAAAAATAGAATAAAAATGAAAAAAGAAAAGATATAAGGGTGTATTACTACCAGCACCTTCTACCTGATGTACAGAGCATTTGCATGTTGGTCTTTTGTCGGTTGTTTTTATTACCCATCCCCCAGCGATTACCTTTTCACTCAGCATTGTTATTGATTTTGACCCCATTAGACCTTTTATTGACACTCAGGAACTCAGGCAGAAGAACAGGAGTCAGATAGGAGATCTCTTTTATTATTCATTGTATGAAAAAGTTAATGTGGAGCTTCTTTAATCAGAAAGAATTATGTTTGATAATTTATTAATAAGTGTCAAGGGGCGGGATTGGAAACTTTCTTTTCCCTGTCAATCAAGGACCTATATTCGGGTACACTAGCCAATTGCCCACTTCTCCTTTCCTCTCACTGGATGGTAGCAAATGCTGTTGGGGATTGGATAGGTGACAGAAATGATGAAGGTAAAAACTAAATTTACAATAAATAAAAACAATCACAATTAATATTAAATTACATAACAAATCACAAATCATATGGCAGTCTTCTCAGACAGAACATCTTAATCCTATCTTAAGGATTAAGCTGAGGGTTAAGGGCTGTAAACCAAAAAATTGAACTAATGAATCGCCTAACTAACTACGTAGTTACTATGTGCTACATGGTAAATAATGTTAACACTTTGGGTTCATTAGCATTCAGTAACATCACTGAACATTTACCAAAGAACACACAAGGAACTGTAATTGATTGGAGTGATGTAATGATTAAGAAACATACTTTAACTTAGGATTTAGATTATACTGAAGAAGAAAAAACGATTTGCTTTTCACAAACATGATTCTACTCAAATCATTTAGTCCGTATAAAAGACATTTTAAAGGATCCTTGTTAAAAACGTCTTTGCCAACATAAAAAATTTATAGGCATGGCTCCATGCTGCTGAAAATGGAAATCTACCAGAGTCCATTGCAAAAAAAATGGGGGGTTTACTGAGGCAGGATTGTCCGTAAGAACATTATGTTCCTGTGATGGTAGTGAAAGACCTCAAACATGTTTCACAGCACCACAAGAATAACATCCTTTGCTTGGAGAATACATTTATGTTTATGCATCCAATAACAACAGGGCACAAATGAAAAGATCGCAATTGTAAAACATGTTGCTGAGATATTTTGCTCTATGTGGGTCTGGACAGCTTGGATTCATTAATATACAAGATGCTTGATACTAAACCGCAGGGGTAAATAAATATGTCTAAAATCAAGGTTCCAGTGTTTGTTATATTATTTACACTATAAATCTTGAAACATTTGACCAACACATCCATATGGTTTATTAAAATACTTTTTCAGATTTAATCTTACGTTTAGTCTTATCCTATAATAAAGAACTTTAGCCACACTTTTCACAAGACTTTGTAAATGTTTATATCTACATTTTGGAGCTTGACTTGACTTATGAGGTAAATGTGAGCAATTCTGGATAAGTGCGTCTGTAAAATGGCAGAAATGTAAAATAAATGTAAATGTTTGGTGACGTAAACTTGGGTGTAGTCGGTCTTCCAGTTCCATTCATCTTCTTTTAAACCAATCGAAATGTATTGTGTGTTTAACTCAAAAGTTATAGTAATATTAACAAATTAACTACTTGGAAAACCTTGTAATAATCAGGAATAATAATCTATAATAACATTTCAATATTATACAGAAATTAATAAAATAGATTGGTGGAGCGATGGCGTAGTCGCCTCAAAGCAAGAAAGACGAGGTTTTTCTGTGTGTAGTTTGCATGTTCGTCTTGTGCTTGCATGGGTTTTCTCCAGGTACACCGGTGTTCTCCCTCAGCCCAAAAACATGTATATTATGTATGTATGTATGTGTATGTATGATTGTATGTATCTGTGTATGAATGTATGTGTGTGTATGTATGCATGTGTGCGTATGTATGATTGTATGTATCTGTGTATGTATGCGTGTGTGTATGTATGTGTGTATGCATGTATGTATGCATGTGTGCGAATGTATGACTGTATGTATCTGTATGCATGTATGTATGTATGTATGTATACAAACCAATTTAGCTCAGAATTTCCAACTCCAGAAATAGACCATTTATGATCTATTATGTACAGAGTCATGCAACATGATCTCTGGCAAGCTATAGAATGAAGATGGTATGACGTCCAGTTCATTATGAGTCACGATATTTGATCACGATATTTGATCTTTTTCATTCAACACATAAAGCTTTGTTATAATATAACTGTTCTTCCACAAATTCAGTCCATTAGTGGCAGATGGTGCATTTTGTACTATTACCTCTTAATACCACCAGCAAAACTTTACAAAATGCAACACAGAGACAGAAAAACAATTTATTAAAGCAAGAAACAATGCAAACTGTACTACATATCATCTGGAGCAATATTCATCTAGTAATATCAAAAAACAAAAACGTTATAAAAATCTGGCATTGGGGAATAAACAAAAAAAAGTTGGCCTTGAAAACTTTAACTATATACTAGAAAAGTTCAATTTTCCTCCTTGGTCAACCATTGTGGGATGTAAAGACATGTTGTGCTAACTGAACTTTTCAGATCCAGATAGACTTACTATTTTTAATTTACTCTGGTAGGGAACACATAGCTAGTGTGATAGATTAATACTGTGTCAGTTGAGTGGTGGAGGAACCTGATGATCAGTGTTGGTGAGTGGAAGAGCTTGGTGTTTCCATGACACATTTTGCAGTAGATCAAAAGGTTTATACTTAATGCACTCACTGTGCCGAGGGAAACCTGGTTGGACCAAAAATAAATGTTGGTTTATTTCTTTATTTACGTTCCTGTTGTAACTAAGTAAATCTGTTCTTAAATTCGATTAATATAGAATAAACTATTTATAGTGTAGCATTGACTAGGCACACATTTCTTCCATGGAGAGAATCTAGCACCAGAAGAAAGTGTGGAAAAATAACATAGAGAACAAACAGCTGGGAAATGAAAATCCAGACTGGAATTGGAGTGGAGCAATTTTAGCGTGAAGCAGACAATTCATTTACATACTCGGGTACAAGAATGCGCTGATGGCATATATTGTCTGTACGAGAAGATGTATGCACATAAACATGTTAACAAGTAGGTAAGTTCCGACCGAACAATTTGACTGGACAAACAATTATTGGTCAGACATCCATAATCTTGCTCGCTTATTCCCTAATTCAGGGTCACAGGAGTCTGCTGGAGCCTACCCCAGCGCACATAAGGCGAGAGGCAGGAGAACATTGGTTGAGAGGCAGGGGCATATAGGGTGAGAGAAGAACACTCTGGACACGTCGCCAGTCAATCACAGGGCCGCACACACATTCACTCCTATGGGCAATTTAGAATCACCAATATATA
>JAOTRA010000002.1:5593993-5619866 GCA_026260255.1 Pseudolaguvia tuberculata | reverse complement strand
CCCGGATAAATGGGAGGGTTGCGTTAGGAAGGGCATCCAGCGTAAAACCCCGCCAAGTCTAATGTGCGGATCATGGAACCGCTGTGGCGACCCTGAACGTGAGCAGCCGAAGGACAAAGAAGATATTACTATAGTAACTATAGTGACTTTCTTTGTATTATAACCCAATGAAGTTTAGGTTGAAGGATTTTGCGCCTTTCTGAAAGCATTCGTTCATTTCTTACCTATATTTAAGGATTGTGTAAGAATATTAATTTTATAAAGAACCAGGAGCAGCACACACACACACACACACGTGTTTTCTTGTTAGATAAGCATCGAAAGACGCATGTTGATGCTGTACATGTTTAATGACTTTTCTCATTAAGCCCAGGTTATACTTCAGCATCTCTCTTCAAAACAGCCGAACTAGCACACATTCCTAATATAAAGATATGGAAGCAGTAAGAAGTCTAGACTTTTAAAACAAACTGATCTCATAATTTGGATTTTGTATGAAAATAAGAAAAAAAAATAAGTCCATTGACATAGAAATGATCAGTGTATAATGTACAGTATAATAATGGCAGGTTTATTCCAACAGTCAGAGGCGGAATAACAAACATACTGAGAAGAAAAAAATTTTTTTTTTTTTTTTTTTAAAAAGTTAGTTATTTGCACTTTTTAATTAGTGAAATTAGTTCAATCAGCATGTTTTCAACTGAGATTAGGAGAAGTCTTTTAAAGCTCTTTGGTTTGCTCTTAACTTTGCTATATTTAGAGAAGAAGGATGGCTGTCTATGACCTGAAGAACACTATTCCCAATGTCAGGAGGTAGAAATCATATGCTTTGGGGGGTTTTCTGCTAAGGAGACAGGAAGTGCATCTTTCCTTCAAGCAAGGCACCCGAAATAGGTTGTGGATGGTATTACAGCAGGACAAGGACCCAAAATGCGTAACCAAGAAAATCCCATAGAAAATCTAAAGGATCAAGTTTCAGCCTCAAAAATATAACAGCGAGAGGATTTGCAAAGAAGCATGGGACAAAACCACGTACCAAGTCATGTTTTTCTTGATGCGTTTGTTGTAATTCTATGTCTCACTGTTAGAATAATTCTGCCATTATACTAAAATTATACTGTGATCATTTCGTAATAAATAATAAAGATCCGACCCTTTTTGAATGACAAAAGCTTTGTTCAGGATCATCCCAACAGCCTAAATTCAGTACTGAGATCAGACAACAGGGAAGTAATGTAATCTTCACTGTTTACACTTACATTCCTTTAACCAGATGTTGATAGGCCACAACATGATGATGTGTCTTGGACACTTGACTTGCGTCGGTCCACCAACGTAACAGCAGTCACATTTTAATGACACACACACACACACATACACAGTAAAGGATACACACACATACTTGGAAAGAAACCCACACAGTCAGACAGACAGGCAGACACACACAAAGACACACACTCTTAGACAAATAGACCGACAGCCATAGAAACAGGCAGACATAGTTTTACCTGATGTGTGTCGCAGGCAGAGACTCCAGCTGTCTGGAGAGAAAGAGCTCTCGGTGTCTCAGCTGGTGTTTTTGTTTCTCTGGCAGATCCAACATCTCAGGGTTCTCCATCTCTTCCTCCAGCTCTCCTGCCAGCCAACAATCAAGAAGTTTTACTTATATAGCGCCTTTCTATTGCTCAAGGTCACTTTATATACATTACATCATAGACAATATAATACATGAGGCCAAGGAAGCCACATTATCCAAAATAAACATCTATCCATTTTTCCATCCATCCATGATCGATAGATAAGAGTGTATTCCACAATTTAGAAGCATTAACACCTAATTATAGTGGACATGTGATAATGAGGAACAGTCAAGAGACCAAGGGATTTTAGGGATCAGGTAGCAGAGTAGGGGTACAGTAAGTCAGACCAATTATGGAGGTGAAAGAGTATTTAGTAAGGGTAAGAGATTTAGACAGTGATGGCCTGTAAGAGTTGCTGGTTTTATATATGTTTTCCTCATGAGTATAGCAATGGAACTCAATCCATGTTTTCATATATCACCACCGAATGAATATATATACTGAATATATATTCTGAACCTTGAGGAACACCCTGTGAAACTGGAGCTGTGACAGATTTACACCCTTGAATTGTGATAGAATATTTTATAATCGCTTTTATAGGAAGCCAGTGATAACAGAAAGGCAAGAGATGAGTATGTCAAAGTAGAACGTGTTAAACGCAGAACTTGGATCGATAATAATTAAGATACTTATTAGCTGAAAATCCATGCATAGAATAAGATCATTCACTGCACCAAGAAGAGCAGTTTCAGGACTATGTGATGGACAAAATCCTGAGATGAAAAGTACCTACATGATGGAAAATGATCTTTAGAAATCAAACATTATTTTAGCTTATACACTATGTAGTCAAAAGCATTAGATCACCTGTTCCTTGCTGCTCATGTATTTCTGTACTTAGTGTATCTTAGTTTCAGTAAAGGAAGAATGCACAAGAACAGTCCATACAACCGTGGGCTTCAGACTGGTGACAACAGTTCAGGGAAAATTAATGAAGGTAAACATTACATTATCACATGGTGTGTTATTATAAGAGCGTTCTGATCTTACCACCACGGAACACCTTTGGGTTGAACTGGAATGGCATTTCATTAAGACTGTTGGAGCTGAATGAGGAGATATCTCTTACTTACTAGAAGAGTGGAGCTTTATTAAATAGCAACATGAAAATAAATCTTGAATAAGATGTTTGCAATCACATGTGTTAATATGTTAAGGGGCTGTGGTTCAAATGGTTATGGTACCGAGTTGTTGATCTGAAGACCCGGAAGAAACTTCTTGCGGGCTACCATTTTCATTCCTGCACTAAAACTCTGATCTCATGCAAGCTTGTGTGTTATTTCCTTATCAATTCTTGTGTGCATTTGGTTGGGTAACACAGATTGTGGACCTGACAGCAATTTGTTCAATTGTAAAGTCATGTGGTGTGAAACCTCCTGTCATTAAGCCAACTAGGTTAACCATGGTGCAACAAATTCCTTGTGTCCATCAATCAGGTTTCTTGATATTTGTTCATGCAAATGTTCTACAAATAAAATCAGTTAGGCATCAAAACAAGCTGAAAAAGTAAGTCCAAAAATCTCAGGTGACCATTTTTAAAGAAAGGAAATAAAATCAGACAGCATTAAAAATCTTGGCTTTTCAATAATCCATGATCTGGTATATGGACCAAGGGGGATGAGTAAAGAGAACGAAGAAGAGGAGAAGGAAGAGAAGGGGGAGGGGGCGCCAAAGAATGTGCTTGAATTCATCTAGAGTTTCATTAGAGAGAGACAGACAGAGAGCAAGAGAAAGACAGACAGAATGAATGAGAGAGGAGAGAAGAACAAAAGCAATCAAGGGATTTTCAAGAGGGGGGAAAAGGTGTGCCTGAAATCAATACTTATTCCCTCCTCTTGCCACTCTAGCATGCTGAGCACGCGCACGCACACACATACCCCCAACTGTATACCATCGGTTTTGTTTTCATACAGCTGACACGTAATCGGCACACGGTTGCTGTTGTGTCTTGTGTTTCTTACAATTGTGGCGAAGTATTGATGTCTACGATACAGAAGAGAAGAGGGGAAAGAGAGAGAGAAAGAAAAGCTACACATGGCTATTAACAGACCTCTGCATTATCAAGGGACAAAGCAGTATGAGAGGAACTCACTATAGCCTTGGCCCTTAGATGGAGAAAGAGAGTGAAAGCATAGAAGCAAGAAGACTGAAAACAGACTATGTGAGAGCAAAGGTGAGTGTAAGAGTGCAGGACATATACAGTGCAAGTAAGCAACAGACTGAAAAGCGAGACAGCAAAAGAGAGAGAGAGGTGTGGAAGGTATGAGTAGTTAGATATATAGATAGATAGATAGATAGATAGATAGATAGATAGATAGATAGATAGATAGATAGATAGAGAGAGAGAGAGAGAGAGAAAGAGCCTACCACCAGAACCAATCTACCAGCAGTGCACCAGCCTATACTTTCCAGAAATTGCCTCTCCATCTCACCTGTCCTGTGCAATTATCAATTATTGATGAATGAGTTGCTTTACCAAGAAGGAACCAACAGGAGGAGGAGAGAGAGAGAGAGAAAGAGGCACCCACACTCAGGAAGGAGGAATCGAGCGTTAGGAAAGACATCGAAGGATCAGATCATCTGAATGACTGACAGAAAGACTGAACATATGAACACAGAAATAATCCTTCAGGTCTTCATGTTCATGCTATTGTTTTCACACTGCACAACTATCTGGGGTCACATACCGATCACATACCTGATTTATCCACGATGGGACGTTACACACTGCATGACTTTACAATAGGAAGAATCTCTGCCAACTCTATTTGGTCTGCAAATTATACTTCACAACTCGCATTAGAAGGACTAAGAAAACGCTGTACCAAAAGTGAGATCAGACATCTAACTAGAAACGTTATTAAAATTGAAGCCCACAAGATGTGTGTGTGCTGATTTGGGCAAAAAAAGAAGAAAAGGTTTAAAAAAAAGAAGCCATGTTCGCTGATATTGTGATCTCTAACTCCTCTACAAAAATCCCACAGCAATGTTTCTTGCTCTCTTATTGGCTGCAAGTCATCGTTGATATATTTCTGGAACCTATCCCAGCGCACATAGGGCGAGAGGCAGAGTACACCATGGACAGGTCATCAGTCCATTGCAGGGCCACACATAGACGAACAACCACATCCATCGCGACTCACTTCTATGGACAATTTAGAAATCACCAATCGACCTAACCTATACGTTTTTGGTCTCAAACAACAATCCCCGGAATGGAATTGGGACTGTTGTGAGAAAAACGGAGTGAAGGTGGTTTTCCCCAGACCAGATCATATTGTAAATACTCCACCATTTTATCTAGTCTAGCCTTGTTTAATGGATAGCGAAGATCCTCCCATCCTTCTGAAAGCTCATAAAGGTTAAGAGTTGTCCCAAGTTCATTTTCCGTGACTCTCTAAAGTGATTAAGCAGAAATTAGACATCAAATTCAGCCGGTAAGGATTTGGTAAATAGTTGATGAGCCAAATCCCCAAACTACTGTGAATACACCCATTGTTGCATCACTACTGGCGTTAGTCATTAGAATCAGTCCAGCTTTCTGAATTGCCATCAAAGGACAGCAGAAGCTGTTAAACCATCTTTTGAAAGGTAGTGGATTCTTCATTCTGCTTATGTGCAATCGTTTTGTTCATCTACTATTGAACTATATTTTTTCAATGCAAAAAATAAGCGTCCTAATTGCAGTGCAAACTTGGGGAAAAAAAAAAAACTGTGCAACTCCAAAACACTGTTGTAGAGCAACATGGAATTTTTTGTGCATGTGTTTTTATGAGTCAATTGCAAGGTGTTTAATAAAGAGGTTTGTCTTCAGACGTCTCATGAAGATAGCCAGTGACTCTGCTGTTCTGACATGGATGGGAAGTTCATTCCATCATCTTGGTGCCAGAACAAAGAAAAGTCTCTTTCTTTTAAAATCTACTATAATGCCAACACTTTAATTTTATCTTTCCAGGTTATTCTAATTAATTTACCCAGCACTCTGGAAAAAGACACTTGGCTGTTTGACTAAGCACATCCTGTCAGATTGCTGCATCACTGGCAGTGCTGCAAAAGTGCAGTTTGCCTGAATGAAGTTTTCAGATGAAAATGATTGCTGATTTTGTACATTTGCCCAGTGAAAAAGAAATTAACTCAATGTCAAAGCAGCTTATTCACTAATTCGGTGGAAAGGCACAGGTACACTCTGGACAGGTCACCAGTCCATCACAGGGCCACACATATAAACACTCACACAAGCACATGCATACACCTATGGGCAATTTAGAAATCACCAAATCAACCTGATGTTTTTGGACTGAGGGAGGAAACCAGAGTACCCAAAGAAACCTGCGCAAGGGGAATATGCAAACTATGCAAAGAAAGGTGAAAAAGGAACTCCTGCAGTTCTGGGGCTGTCCAGAGGCAGAAAAGCAAGCAGAGATCTTTGCATTTTCTTTAGAAGTGGGTACTCTCAAACAGAGAGAAACAGGAATGCATTCTCATTCTGTCATGACTCAAATCATAGTCCTTTTTTAACCCGAGTTAAGTTCAGACAGACAGAGTGGGTGAGGGATTACAGGGAGTGGTCAGTTCAGTTCAGTGTCAAGTCCTTCTCTCATTTTCACTCACTCTGCTTCTACACACTCATGTCCCTAAACATGGCAAAGACACAGCTCTCTTGCTTTAGGCTTGGGCAAGGAGGAGCCAGCATCGCAGAGAAGAAAATATTTAATCCATGAGTCATCCGTAAGCGTGTGCACATACAGACTGCTGAGAAAAAATAGTTTCAGCTCTTACATGTAGATGCATTCAAACTCCCTTAGCATCCATTAACAACAGGAGGAATTCCATCAATCAGTTCCTTACACCGTCGTCTTCTTTAAGACCTTTAAACCTTACTCTCGCTTCACCTTGCATTTCATTTAGTTTTTCCTCTTCTCCGTGTTCCTTCTTTGTTGAAGTAGCTTCCAGATGGAGCCCACACCCTTGTGGTCCACATTCATTAGTGCCATGCATTTTTCACATATTGCAAATGTCTGAACGTCCAGAGAGAAAGACTGCTGGCACTGCAGAGACAGCCCACAATCCATGCGCACATGCACGAACACACACACACACGAACACACAATCCCATGTTCCTAACGGCTTCCTTGTGGCCATGTGAACAATTTACCTACAGCCTTAGGATTAACATGAGTATGATCCCTTCAAACATGTACATCAACTAATACTAGGGAGCAGGTATAGAAACATTCCGTGTTTAGACACTGCTGACGGGTTTTACCATCCTGCCTAGTTTCACCACACACACCGAGCACACCAACATGTTTAATGACTCAATGCTGTAGAAGTTATTCTGGAGACTAACTCTGCCTACAGCAGGAAAGACATTCCTAACTGGAGGATTTTAGAGCAGAATAATCATTTAAAACTACAGAGAGAACCAGTTTACACTTTACACAGTTGACAGACAAGACAAATACTTTTTGAGCAAAACAATACAATGCTCACCATTTGTAGAGTGGATTTTTAACTACATTCTAAAATTTCCCGCAAAATGTCGAAAGTTAACTGTGAGCTATATGGTCTGTAGTTTGAATCTGATGCAATAAAGAGCACAGTGAAGTAGTGCTTCCTTGAGATCATACGCAATAATGAAATCCAGTGTACCATCCTTTTCTAGCCACATACACGCACACATACAAATACACAAAAATAGTTCTCACCAAAAGGACTTGTACAAAATAGTATATAAATGCTGCTGAATTCTTGATGCTGATTGGACGGCAGGTCAAGATGGAACACAACAATTCCAAATGTAATTCAAAAATCTATTTTATACGTATGCAGTGGGAATTCTAACACTGACGTTTGTCTGGTAAGCCTGTTTCAATGGTGAAGGCACACATTAAATAATAAAAGTACATGTAATAAATGTTACATATATCAATACACAAACATTGTAGTCACCTGACCATCAGATCCCTGTGGTTCCTCTCACAGTTGTTGTTTTTTTTAAGAGTTCACTGGAACTAAGAGACTCAAACACTGTCCCAGTGACAATGACCCTTAGCACAAAGCTCCTGAGCTACAGTACCCCATGCTTCAGTCAGTTCCCAACTTTAGGATACAGTGGAAAAGCTTTTTTTAATAGAAGTCTAAGCATTTGTTCATACTATGTTTGCTGCAACCTACAGGCAATTTTCAAAAAAAAAGAAAAATTCAACGCTGGATTTTCTGAAGACTAAAATAAAAACAATGCTGTGCCAAATTTGCCGGCGACATCAGATCCGACTATAATGTCGCAAAACACAGAGCCCTAAGAAATTTTTCTAGTTATGCAACGTGATCACTATTGATTTGTGGGCAAACCTGTTAGTCAATTCTAGCTGTGGGCGTATTAAGACAACAATCATCTATGATTATTTAGACAGAGCGTATTGATAAGAGTCGAAAATGGGGGACAGAAAATAGACTATTTTGAAATTTTTTGGATTTAAAAGCCAACATATTAAATGGACCTCAAAGAACAGAACAAAAACAATGAGTGTGTGAAGTAAAAGAACCAACAAAATTACTTACGTGCATGTTTGTCTGCCAAGGCGACGAGTGTGGCGGAGATATCCCTGCGTCTGTAGAAGCACACCACTTTGGCCTCCACGTTTCCATTCGCTGTCTGAAAATTTAACATGGGAAACTTACAATGACTTGACCCCAGAGATTCAAGACAACCATATAAGAATCAGACGTTTTTTTTTGCTCACTGAAAAATAAAGTTGGTTAGACAATTTAAAAAAAAAAAAAAAAAAAAAAAAACCAGCACCAAGCATTAAACACTCAGCACTGATTCTCTCAAGGGCAAACCGATAGGCTGTTATTTACCTTATTGAGCTCCTCTATTCTCCGGATGAGCAGAGGGTTACTGGAGGAGTTCTCAAAGTAAACATAATCTGTAAAGGAGAAAAGAACATGATCAGTAATGGAATAAATGTTATAGTAGCAACTAATCAACACCAGTCTTTATCTCCCCCTCAAAAGACATAGACCTTTAGCTGTAGCAGTTAACTCCAGGCAAGGTTTGTGCAGAATACCTGCGTAGTTCAGAACTATGAACACAAGTCTAAAGCTAAACTGATTTATCCAGCGTGTATTGTGGTGTGGTGACTGGAACGTAATACTACAATTTCACTGCAACAAAAATCACCCCGAACACACGATGCATTGCATTATTTTTTACGAAAAGTTGTTAGGGCTTTGTTGGCAAGAGAGTCACATGAAAATCACAGATTGAGATACTATTGATTAACAAATTGCAATACAGTACATTTTCTTTAATGGACAATCAGGAAAATTAATCAAATACCTATCCCTAGACACGGAGTAGCAATAAAGAACTGCTATTCTGTTAGTTACAGAAATGTTCCATCAAGGTATCTTTTTTCCAGAGGTGTTACTGCAAACTGCTACCAACTACAAGTGATGATGCGCAACGTAACAAAGCATTTAAATAAACACATTGAACGCGTCCATGTGATTTCTTCATGACCAGGGTTTGATCTTGGTTTTTCGAAATTTCATATCCCCATTTTCCCCAGCCAACCTGCATTGCCTTTGATTTGAGTCCAGGCTTATGGCTCAGTATGTTTCCCCTGTTGGCCCCAGGCTTGGTGCGATTATTAGATTTAGTGTCAGGACCTCTGGCACATTGCATCCCACACATGGTACCAACACACCATTGGTATTTGTAACCCTTACCAACCCTGAGGGGAAGAAAAGGAGGAAGCCAGGGACTACACATGATCTGCCTGAGTGACTATTTATGACTCAAAACCAAAACACAATAAAACAAGCCTAAAGCTAAATTTATACTATGATGCAAGAACAGAAATTTGGTACTTTCAGAACAACCAGACTGTCTGAGACATCAGGTTTTGTACAATAGTTACTCAGCAAACTAACAGATTAAAGTCTGAATTGTTACATAGATGTTAAGCTCTTTATTCACTTTTTTCCAACAAAATGGGACATTTCAGGACATTTAATCAGTATAGTCAGGACACAGTTCGCCTTCAGTATGAGATTCTTAACCTCCACTCGGGGGCACAGGGGTTTGCTGGAGCCTATCCCAGCTCACATAGGGCAGTAGGCAGGGGTACCCCACCCAGTCAATCATAGGGCACACATGGACAAACAACCACTCTCACACACACCTGTGAGCAATTTAGAAAATCACCAAATCAACCTAATGTGCATGTTTTTGGACTGTGGGAGGAAACCGGTGTACCCAGAGAAAACCGTTTTTTGAGCACGAACCGCCTTTTTAAGGTCATGGCACAGCATCTCAATAGGATTCAGGTCAGGACTTTGAATAGGCCAGTCCAAAGTCTTTATTTTTTTTCGTCAGCCGTTCAGAGGTGGACTTGCTGGTGTGTTTTGGATCATTGTCCTGCTGCAGAACCCAAGTTCGCTTCATCTTGATGTCATGAACATATGGCCAGATATTCTCCTTCAGGATTTTTAACTAGACAGCAGAATTCGTGGTTCCATTTATCACAGCAAGTCTTCCAGGTCCTGAAGCAGCAAAACAGCCCCAGACCATCACACTACCACCACCATATTTTATTGTTGGTATGATGTTCTTTTTTCTGAAATGCGGCGTTACTTATACGCCAGATGTAATGCAACACACACCAAAAACGTAAACTTTTGTCAGACACAGAGCATTTTCCGAAAAGCCTTGAGAATCATCAAGATATTTTCTGGTAAAACTGAAACAAGACTTTGTTCTTTTTGCTCAGCAGCGGTTTTTGTCTTAGAGCTCTGCCATACAGACCATTTTTGCCCCCAGTCTCTTTCTTATGCAGGAGTCATGAACATTGGTTGTAACTGAGGCAAGTGAGGCCTGCAATTCTTTGGATGTTGGAGTTGTTGCTGCGCTCTTGGGGTAATTTTGGCCAGTCAGCCGGCCACTCCTGGGGAGGTTCTCCACTGTTTCATGTTTTGGCCTTTTGTGGATAATGGCTCTCACTGTGGTTTGCTGGAGTCCCAAAGCTTTCGAAATGGCTTTATAACCTTTTCCAGACTGATAGTTCTCAGTTACTTTCTCTCATCTGTTTCTGAATTTCTTTGGATCTCGGCATGATGTCTAGCTTTTGAGGATCTTTTGGTCTACATCACTTTGTCAGGCAGGTCCTATTTAAGTGATTTCTTGATTGCAAACAGGTGGGGCAGTAATCAGGCCTGAGTGTGGCTAGACAAATTTAACTCGTATGATAAACCAGAGTTAAGTTATGTTTTAACAGGGGGGCAGACACTTTCTCACACAGAGCCATGTAGTTTTGGATTTTGTTTTCCCTTAATAATAAAAACCTTCATTTAAAAACTGTGTTTTGTGTTTACTCATGTGATCTTTGCCTAATATATGATTTGGTTTGACGATCTGAAACAATAAAGATTGGAAGGGGGCCAACACTTTCACACCACTGTATATTATAAATGCTCAATAGTGCACATATTAGTCTTAATTTAAATGATTTATAATGTATGACTTGTAGTGTTTTATATCCATCGCGTTGTATATACAGCATTACAAATCGTACATCATTTATTATTTTATTTATTTTGCATGTGTGAAGGCAAGATTCCCGCTCGTATCACGAAGACCTGAAGCATCCTATGGCCACATTTACACTGCATGCATCAAGTGATCTAATTCAGGTTTTTTTTAACAGATGGGATATGACCGGCGACAAAAAAAGCACATGGATCGCAATATTTTGACATCTGTTTATGGCCTTATTGATATATGGAATTAAATAAAAGTATGAATACAGTATGTGTAATTGTGTCTTTCATGTCAGCAGATTATTTATACCCAAGACATGCTTTATTAACTAAGTGACAGGGGGGATACAATTGGGATACTTTTTGATATTTCTACATTTTGCTTACTTAAAGTCGGTATGTCTGTGTTAGCCTATAAAAATGTTAACACACTAGAAAGAGAATTGCTGGATAATCATTTTCTTTTCCATTTTTTCTGCGTGCTCATTGCCTTTTATCCATGTTTATAGATTCATTTCCACTGTCTCATTTGTATGGATTTCAGTGTCCTTTCAGGCACTTTAAAAAGAAAAATGTTACATTATTATGATTATTACTGTATTCATTGATTGTCCTTTTCCTCCTTTTCGGTTCAGTTTGTTTACCTTGGGTTGTTTTGCAGTGTCGATATGGGTCAGTTAAAGGATATGTAAGCGGGTCAGCAATTCAATCAGTCAGAATTGGATCATCAAGATCTGCAGTGTAAATGGAACCTACATCTTTACGTCTCACTGTCCCCTTTTACAATCCAAACGCTTGAACCCAACCCTAACCTGCAACCAAATAAATACATAAACATATACAAATATTCACTACAATGCTGCTAAACTGGAATAAAGACCATGAAGACCATGTCCTTCACTGCTCACGCTCCAAAAAACATCACAAAACTCTTATTAGATCAACTTTTTATGATGGAGACATTTTGATGTAGCCTTGGGGGTGTGGGCGGTTGGAGGTTTTTTTTTTTTTGTTTGTTTTTTTATTACAAGGAGTGAAGCTACACTGAACTCTGCACTATGCAAACTTTTGCAAACTGAAATGATCCTATGGTTAGCTAAACCCTCCATCAAAACTATATGGACAAGTATTGAAAAAGAAAGTGAAAGATTGGCAGGTTCAGTCAGCCAGCAAGACACTTTGCCTATTTTAAAAACACATGCGATAGGAGAAGAGAGGGATTTTGTTTGCAAGTCAAAAAAAAGGGGGAAACAGCAGTTTTTAGCTTTGAGTTACAGATTGGAATGAATATTACATTGAAAACTGATGTGGTTGATTACTCTTACTTAAAACACTCATGTAAACATGAGAGGTTCTCTCGATTTTGTTCCAGAGTTTTCCATCGTTTTGGTTAAGAAAGTATGCTGCATTTTGAAGTATGAGGATGTATGCCAATGTTACTTGAAATCATTTCAAGAAGAAATGCTGAAGAAAAAGAAGAATATCAGTACAATAGACAAGGAAATGCAAGTGTTACTTTGTAAATGGGTGCTTCAGCTGGTCACCCCCCCCCCTACACACACACACACACACACACTTTTCAAATTATGATATCTGGTTGAATATGACAAAAATTCATTATATGTACAGTCATGCCAAAACAGGACATTAATGACTTATGTCAATGTCAAAAAAAAATCTGTGACAAATATAATGTGAAATCAGTGCCGTCGAGCCCTCTACATAGTTTGCGCCATCACAAATAAAAAGTAAAAGCAAGTGTGATTTGTATACTTGACTGAGGCACACTAGTAGTATATCTTTCCTGCGTACGAGAGTTTCCGGTAGGCATGGCAGGGATACATGATGGTAGTCCGACTAGAAGCGAAAATAGCCCTGGGGCACCTAGTTAGCCAGTCCTAAACAGGAATCTTTTCTAAATTGGAATAATCTAATAACGGGAATTCAAAAGGACAAAAACTGTCCCATGATGGTCATTGCCTGTCTGAATTAAGCCAAATGATTAATCATCAATTCCACTTAAGTTATACTATACAACGACAGAGAACAAAAGGATACTGGGACGGATAAACACACCAAATAGTCTGTTTTGTCTCAGACTTCAGTTCCATGCAAGTCTGGGACACAGAGACTGAGTACACCACATTTGGTAGCTTTCTTTTTAAAATTAAACTCCACTAATACCCAAGGCTTTGGGTCTCTGAGCAAAACCCAGCAAAGATTCAAATGAAGGAAGTGAGTGTCAAACCATGAGGAGCTGTAGAAGACCTTTAGGCAAAATGCACCATGTCTCCAAGCTCACTGTGCCAGTCTTCCTACCATCATACTCTACTCTGCACGTCTGCACACTCAGTGTCGGTTAAGCCTCCACCTACACACACGACCAATCAGCATGCTGCACCGGTTGGTGACATCACAGTGCAGTCAAATTTCCTGGGATCTAATTCGAGAATGTTGCTGAGCGCTGACAAAAGAAAGACAAGTTGAATCTAACCAGGCCAGAGGTGTGGAGAAAAAGACAGTAAGGAACAGGAGAGAGAGAAAAAATTTAAATGTTTCCTGAATTGGCCACATCTTACATTGGTTTATGTGCAGAGAAATACAGTGAAGCCACACCTCAGGACATTTAGACTGGGCTCAGAGGGACAGCCGTTACTATGGTGATGTGTGTTCACTTAAGCTTATGTTCTGACACTCGAAGATTTCCAAGGCTTTTTTTGGCCATTTTTGAACAGGTTCTCAATAGCTTTTTGAAAAACACCCATCTAGAACCTCTGTATTCGCTCACTGTAAGATGAGAGAGAAACTAAAGTGGGAATGAAAGTAGTGGCATCTTCAACAGACTAAGCATAAGGCTTAAGAATCTCTGCAAGCAAAGAAAACCATTTAATAGGTGATAAAGTTAAAGTTACTGTCTCAACTGACAATCATCCAAAAGTACTTGTACAGGAATCCCAAACTCCCTGTCCACAGAGCGGTACCGGTCCATGGAGCATTTGGTCAAATTGTGGATAAAATGCTAGTTATGCCTGTCCAGGGTGTATCCCTGCCTCTAATCAAATGTGCACTGGGATAGGCTCAAGCAGATCTCTGTGACCCCAAAATAAGGAATAAGAGGGTAAGAAGATGAATGAATGAAAGAATGAATGAATGATAGTTATGTTTCAAGAATTAGTCTTTCAGATCTTATCCAATTATTTCCGCTCTCATCAACCGCACTTGACTAGCACACTATTTCACACATCAGCAATTCAAGATAACCCAAAAACAAAAGTCACTGGAGAGATTTTTTTTTTAGGAAGGAACAAGCATGGGACAGCGGAGGGGACAGCAGACTGGAAAAGTCACAGACTGCCAGCAGTTAGAAAGTTACTGTACTGTTATTGTAATTGCTTAACTCATTCATTCATAGCCCTACATGCTTATTGTTATTATTTTGATTATATAATATCAACTGAGAAAAGCACAACAAGACGGTCCCGGGTTCGAATCCCGGCCCGGGATCTTTCTGTGCGGAGTTTGCATGTTCTCCCTGCGCTTGCGTGGGTTTCCTCCGGGTGCTCCGGTTTCCTCCCACAGTCCACAAACATGCAGATTTGGTGGATTGGTGATTGTAAATTGTCCATAGGAATGAGTGTGTGTGTGTGTGTGTGGATGGTTGTTTGTCCATGTGTTGCCCTGAGATGGACTTGCGACCCGTTCAAGGTGTACCCCCCCTATCGCCCTATGTGTGCTGGGATAGGCAAAGCAGACCCCCTTGACAGATTCGGGAATAAGCGGGTAAGAAGATGAATGAATGAACTGAGAAAAAGTTTTTTTTCATTGGGGTGACGAGAATGGACAGGATTTGAAATGAGTTTGTTAGAGGGACGGCGCATGTAGGATGTTTTGGAGACAAGGTGAGGGATGCTAGTTTGAGATGAAACTTTTTTTGGTCCCTTGTATTAAAAAGGTTGGGGACTGGAGTACTAGCGAGATAACATGAGAAGAGTGATCACTGTATCCTGCACGAGCATTCAATTGTCTTGTTCTAAACTGCTATAGTATAATACATATCAGGAAGTGGTAGCTTAGTGGTTAAGGTGTTGGACTACTGACTTAGAAGCAAGTCTTAGCAGCACCACCACCAACCTGCTACTGCCCTTAATTGCTCAGTTGGATAAAACTGTAAAGTGGAAATCCTCCAAGTATCTGGCATCAGAAACGTAAATGTTTGTCAGAAATGCCCTTAAAAATACTGATATTTCACTACACAGCTGAAACTGAATTTGGTGGCACACTCAGGATCGTCTCCTTCCTGTCTGACCGATAGAATATCATCAGTCAGAGATTTCCAATAATCCCTTTCAATTATCTCTTGACCTAGAAGCTGCTGTAGGTGAGAAGTATGTGATGTCACGTCAAGCCTGCCTGAGGAATTAAATGAATCACCAGAACCTCTTGCCCGCCTGACCATGTGGAAAAAAAAGCTTCTCATTTCCTACATATAAAATACACGTCAAGAGACAACATAAAGAAAAGGTTTCTCTCAAAAAACACTGTTCTTTATTGGCGTCACAGGGGTTTGCTAGAGCCTATACCAGCACACATGGGGCAAGAAACAGGACACAGTCGCTAGTCTATCGCAGGGTACACATAGACAAACAACCACAAACACACAATCACTCATATGGGCAATTTTAGAATCACCAATCAGCCTAATGATTGTGGGAGGAAAGCGGAGTACCCGAGGGGAAACCCACACAAGCGTAGGGAGAACATGAAAACTCTCCACACAGAAAGATCCCCAGCCCTGGCAACAAACCCGGGACCTTCTTGTTGTGAGGAGACCATGTTAACCACTACGCCACCGCGCAAAAAGATGGGCAATCAAAAACTATTCTTGGTGCTCCACTACTGTCGTTTCTAAGCCGCCACAATGTTCAAAATCTAAACTAGCTGGTACTGACAATCAGGCAGCAATCAAAATCACAAGAATCACCCCGACCCCACCCCCACATACACATCTAGCTAGTTGGCATGAACATGGAACATGAAACTGGTTGCATGTATCCACAGGATTTTACGTCCATTAGATAATTAATTGCATGATTAAGTAGGCGTACATGTGTTCCTGCTTAAGTTCGCATTGAGTGCATATACAAAGGGAAACGTGTATATTCACCTATGCACGCAGTTACAATTTGAAATCTTGTGTAGACTTTAATTCTGTTCAGGAAATGTGATTGTGATGAATGCAATTTCTCAGACTACTGTAATGATTTTATTTATATATTGCAATCTTTTAAAGTTCATTTTCTTTAGCTATTCAGGCTTGTAGGAAAAAGGGTCAACCATTATACATTTTCTCAGAATGGAGAGTGCTGAAGGCACCATCTTTTACAGCACGAGGGCTTGACCCACTGACATTCTGATCAAGCCGAAGCCACCGATACTATACTAGAGCTGAGAAATAATGTCAGACAGATGTTAATGCACACCACATCCCACATCAGTTTTGGAAAACTGAGCTTCTTTGTCACTGACGGGAACCTATAAAGAAAATTTGCCCAGAAAAGGAAACTATAATAAGTCAAGTCTGGGTGGTATTAAAACTATAGCCTTTAGGACACAAATATGGTATGTGTGTATTACAGCTGACTCGATGCCCTGAAGATGTTGGAAGCCCATTGAAGCATCTCCGGTCTACTTGCTTAAGATATTAAGGCTTTTAAAGGAACACATCGGGGTACCAGCTTCACGCAACTTAGTGTGCCCCGCAATAGTCAATCTCTGACGTGAGGTTCTGCACATTTACATGAATTCCATAGTTAATGGCTGAGGATATTATTGCCATCTTCTTGTCAGCAGCAGAGTTTGGAATACATCAAAAAAATCAAAAACAGCTGAGAGAAAATTCCACACCGTTACCTTTTGCTAACGTATGCCGCAGGGCTGAGCGTTATGATAGTAAAGACTTGCAAAAAACATCCCAAAATGTATCCCTGCCGTATCCGTAGAGCTATTTCATTGTGAGGAAAGATATATTTGAATGTTTTTACATTCTCTCACACACATAGTTTGAGAATTATGTTTAATGCCATTGGGAATGGTGGAGCCTCTTTAAAATATACAGGGTATTAAAAATGCATTTAAATGCGTGACTGCATTCTACTTTGAATATGCAAGCGTACAAAGTGAGTCCAGGGAGCTGATTTGGTCACTGACTTCAAAATATGATATTTGAGAAACATTTTAGAAGAAGAATAAATTCTTGCACACAGTTGGGAAATGTGACAGTGGAACATGTGGCTATGTTAAGGGTAATATAGTAATTGTAGTAACATTTACTATAGTAATGGGGAAAAAATATTTGATCCCCGGCCCACTGGCAAAGATATATGTAATGTATAGATAATGCTGGAGCGAGAGAAAGAATACAACCAGATTTTAATGAATGAAATTGAGTGACTTAGTTGCCTCTTTCGCAAAAAAAACAGTATTAGAGGTTTTACGTAGTCGACTGCCAGATTTACAGACTTCTCCCAAATTTTGTCATTAAGGTTTTGAGGCATTTGCTATCGTTTGCCAAGTGGTAGCTTAGTGGTTAATGGACTGATGGCAGAAAGACCAGGGTTCAATTCCCAGCTCTGCCAAGCAACTACTGTAGGCCCTTGAGTAAGGCCCTTAGCCCTCAGTTGTACAAAAGAAAGTGTTAAAATGTAAATCGCGCTGGACAAGAACGTACGTGTAAAAGTAACTCTGCCCTTCAGCTCCCTACACAGATTTATCATGAGATTATGGTCTGAGGACTAGCTAGGCCACTCCATGACCATGTCCTTGATGAAGGACTTTTATTGCTATTATTGTGAATCTACCATTAAAATTATAGACTGATCATTTCTTTGCTGTGGACAGGAATTGCAGGTAAGATTTTTCTAATCCCATACATTTGACACCATAAAAGGGAGACGATGATGCCAAAAAATATTCTCCTCAATGCGGTAACTTATTATATATGAAAAATAATGCACGATCGCCTTAACGTCGGGTTTGTTTCCTGGACAAGGGCTATTTCTGTGTGGAGTTTGCATGTTCTCCCTCGTTTGCCGGGTTTTTTTCCGGGTAGGCCGGTTTCCTCCCACATTCCAAAAGCATGTGGCTCAATGGTTAAGATGCCAAGTTGTTGATCGGAAGACCAGGAAGACATCAGCTCAAGTCCGCCACTGTTGGGTCCTTGGGCAAGACCCTTAACCCTTCCTGCTCCAGGGGCGCTGTACAAATGCTGACCCTGCGCTCTGACCCCAACTTACTAAAGATGGAATATGCGAAAATCAAGAATTTCCCTCATGGGATCAATAAAGTATATCAAAATTTCTTTGTCGGTGAGCAAACAATTTTGAAAGGTCATACAAATAACGACGTAAGATGACATCTCTTTCATTTCTGAAGGGTTATTAGCCCTTTTTATTGTTAACTACCTATTTTAAATAACTATTAAAATAACTTTTAACGTGAAATAAAAATCAATACCGCCAACCTCTAGTGTGAGGACAAAAGCCAGAACTTAGGGAAGATTTGTCTTCACTCATCGAGGAGACATTTTCCAATGATGGTTTGTCATTTCGATGCAAAGATTTGCTGTAAAACATAGGAAGCGACTGCCTTTGTACTGCTGATCGCACACATTTACCTTAAGCATCTCTACTAATTTTGCATTAATGAAGAAGTCAACCACATTGCCTTGCTAGTGCACTTCAGCTAGGTTGGTACCATTAGACACATATTAATCATTATTAGCAATTTTGGACTTGGTGATTTGCTAATCACAAAAGGCTCCAACTAATGCATCCATTTAGAAGCATGCCTCCTGCATTAAAATGCAAGCGTTACTAGTTGTAAACAGCATTACCCGCAAACTGAGAGCTTCAAGGAATTAAGCACGGCTGCCCAATCTCCAGTGAGTGTTCTGTCTGCAGTCTGATGAGCAGCAGGCATCCCCGCAGAGAAAGCAGAGCCTATGTATTAAGATGTGCTGTGCATCTCTGCTAATGAGTCCAAGTGAACAAGGCGCTTAGATTAAACCATATGAGAGAAAACAACATACAAACGTTATAAAGGATCTGTCCTATTGCCTTTGAAAATGGGACAGATTTGAGGATCGGGTGTATAACCAGCATCTTCTGCCAGAGTTGGAATATTTCTTGGAAAAATATGTAGCATATATACAAAACTAGAAAAGGAAAAACTTAAAACTTCAAAGTTTCACCACTGGATTGTCCGTGTTTATTCAGCAGATCATGCAAGAACACCCAGCTCCATGGGTAGAGCAGTCATCAATATGTAGCAGGTGCTGCAAGGGCTAGAGATACAGTAGCCTGTAGAGGTACTTTAATGGTCTTCAAAGAGCCTTAGGCCAATTTCAGCCTCAGCAACACAGGCTGTTGCAAACTCTGTGAGAAGATTGTAAAGACATTCCAAGCCACAAAATGATTTTCCACAACGTTTCACCAGAACATACACTATTGGATGATGGAGAAATCTAGATGACAAAAGAATAGCAATGCATATACCCGATTCTTCCATCCTTAATACAATCTAAAAATCTCTATTTGTAAAATCAGATGGCAGGTAAGACAGAACATGCTCCATCTGCTAGATTCACACTTATGTTCCACTGCTCTTTTCCTGCACTATGAAGATCATGGTGGTCATCGCTGTGGACAGGAATTGCAGGTAAGATTTTTCTAATCCCATACATTTGACAACATAAAAGGGAGACGATGATACCAAAAAATATTCTCCTCAATGCAGTAACTTATTATATATGAAAAATAATGCACGATCGTCTTAACCCCGGGTTTGTTTCCTGGACAAGGGCTATTTCTGTGTAAGGTTTGCATGTTCTCCCTCGTTTGCCAGGGTTTTTTTCCGGGTAGGCCGGTTTCCTCCCACATTCCAAAAGCATGTGGCTCAATGGTTAAGATGCAGAGTTTTTGATCGGAAGACCAGGAAGACCTGAGCTCAAGTCCGCCACTGTTGGGCAAGACCCTTAACCCTCCCTGCTCGAGGGGCGCTACACAAATGCTGACCCTGCGCTCTAACCCCAACTTACTAAAGATGGGATATGCGAAAATCAAGAATTTCCCTCATGGGATCAATAAAGTATATCAAAATTAGGTTGATTAGGGATTCAACTTGCCCATAGGAGTGTGGTTGTTCGTCTTTGTGCGGCCCAGAGATGGACTAGCGACCGATCTGCCTCTGCCCCTATGTATGCTGGGACATTAGGGAATAAGCAGGTTAGAAGATAAATGAATGGTTGGATGAATAATAATTTTAATAAGATGGGTGTTCCCCGTATTATTCAGTTCTGCTAATAAAAGATAATCATGGCGTGCCAACAGTTTGTAACTAATCCAGATTTCTGTCTGTCTGTCTGACTATAATATAGTAGTACAGTGACTCAAACTTAAGTTTCACCAGATCCTAACATCTTATGTCTCATGATTATAAGAGAAAATAAAGCACATGCCCAGACATCATTTAGTTCCTAAACTAACCAATAACAACTCTGAGGGACGTTTCTGGATGTGCTTATTTACATACACTCAAGCGTTCTGATGAAAGACAACACAAAAGACCTTAAATGACTTTAAGCTCACAGTACACTATTGTGTAGAGTTTAAATAACCTAGCAACAGAAGCTGACAAGAGAGTGGGCTTGGTAACTAAGAGGTGTCAATATCAAGTACAGACAAGTAGCTACTCAATATTCTGATACGATACAGAGTCATAGGTAAACCTTAAGAACACTATATATTATTATGCTACTTTTAATACATGATGTATTTTACAACTGACAAAGTAGTAGTGGCTTTGGCTTATGACATCATGCCCAGGTTACGATAAATAGAATTAAAAAAAAAAAAAAAACACAACCGTGTTAACATGTAAAGGAGTCCAATGCGGCATCCTGTGTGAAGTCTCTGGCTGGTCACACCTGATTTAAAACATCTATCTGCATATTAGTAAACACTTCATCATCAGCAGGGAGCAAAGGGCCTGGGTAGGGGGTCTCCGAACAAGCATGCTCAAACCGCTCTCTTACATTTCTTCATTCAACAGACAATTGTATTCCAGTAAAGCCCAGGAGACGGAGGTGTTCTAGGTGGCAACTCTGGTGATGCTGGGATTTAAACTCACAACCTTTTCTGTTTATTCGAGGGAGAATTTAGGTTTGGGTCAGCTATTCAAACTGTTCTTAAAAAAAAATAATAAATGTACAATATAAAAACACCATTGTGTGGGATGGATGGATGGATGGATGGATGGATGGATGGACAGATGATTTAATTCTGAGCATCACTACATAACTCTCGGTTATGCCATGTTCATTTCAAGCAAGGACATGAAAGCAAAACTAGAATATTAAGATTTAAGAAAATTGAGTAGCTCAAAGACAACAAAAAGATGAAATGAGTGAAGATCTGAACAGGAAGTCAATGATGACATCATATCTGAAGGTTAAATCAGCTCTAAAAGAACCTGGTTTCTCACATTTCAATTTCTTAACACAGATACCTGAGGGATAGATGATCACGACTACATCCTCAGCTCTGAAAGGTTTTGTGTGTGTGTGTGTGTGTGTGTGTGTGTGTTCTAACCCTCCCAGCACTTCGGCTGATTGAAAAGTATCACTTCACATGTCATCTTAATGAAGTGTGTATTCCTGATCTTTAGGTCAGTTAGTCATCACCTGACTAGGCAAAGTTAAACCATTAAAGCCATTATATAGCTTAAAGGTTTTGCGCCAAAACTGAAACCAGTGTTAACAAACTTAACGTTAACTTCCAAAAGGCGCTTTATGGAAGAAGTAAAAAAAAAATCCTGCAGTCTTTACACTAAAGATAAACTTATTGAAGTCTTCATTAATCATGCAGAAATAAATAAAATCCATTCAAAGGTTTGGGCTTCCAAAAGGGGATATATATTGCAGGGGTCCCGAAACAAGACTCCTTCCTCTTCCTCCTCACAGTCACCATCATCATCCTCATCCTCTAGTCACACGCACAGCACACGCCACTTAAGCTTTTTTAGAAAATAAAGAGGAAGGGCAGATCAAAGCTGCTAGGTCGGTAAGAAATGCGGTGAAATGATACAAAACGTGCGCTCTACCTCCAACCCGGTACATATTGGCTGCCATAACTGCCCCCCGCTCCTGGTGTCTCCAGGTAAACGGCTGTGTGCTGCCGCCGTCGCTGCCACTGCCGCCGCTTAGCGCGCTGGAAAATGGTGGCTGGATCAATACGAAGCGGACCAGTGAGCGATCTTAAAGAGACAGTACACCATTTCTTATTTTAATCTCCATCGCTCGAACCAGTTCATTTAACAGCGAGCGTAGGGAGAACGGAACACGTTTCTGAAACCGGAAGTGAATCCGTGCAAAAACATCTTATTTTATTACTTCAGTGTGTCTCGACTTTTGCTTTTTTTTAAACTAGTGTAAAAACACACAAGCAGAAGTATATTAGTATAAAATCTTCATATCATATTGGAAAGAATGATTAAAAGTTTATAATGTAACTCTAGGGCATCAATGCTGCCATTTTTGGAGACCCTATGTGGTACCATATCTCTAACTTGTTTCATTCATTCCTACATTCATTCATGCATTCATCTTCTAAACCGTGTATTCCCTAATTCAGGGTCACAGGAGTCTGCTGAAGCCTATCCCAGAACACACAGGGTAAAAGGCAGGGGTACACCCTGGTCAGGACCACAGTCACTCCTATGGGCACTTTAGAATCACCAGTCAACCGAATGTATGTTTTTGAACGTTTTGGAGGAAACTGGAGAAAACCTGAGTGCGGGAAGAACATGCAAACTCAGCAACTTGGGAAATGTGGGAAATGGCTAAGGTGTTGGACTAATACCAGAAACCCAGGGTTCGATTCCCACCTCAACCAAGCAACCACTGTGGGCCCTTGATCAAGGCCTTTAATCCACAATTGCTCAGTTGTAAAAGACGAGACCAAATGATAAGAGCGTCTGCCAAATGCCTAACTGTAACTGTAACTCCTTGACCCAAGAACCTGTGAGGTGACCGTGCTAACCGCTATACCACCGTGCCCCCTTACTTTTTTCAGTAGAACTTAACACAAAAGATTGACATAAACAAAGTATCAATATCAGACCTCCAGACTACCAACAAAAGGTTATGGTTATAAGTGGCATATAAAGCAACCAATCACATTCCTACTAAAACAGACTGGAAACTGAATTCAACCATAGAAAGTGTGTTTAAGATACACACTTTCATACGAAATCATACAAAGATTCATTCATTCATTCATCTTCTTACCCGCTTATTCCCGAATTCGGGGTCACGGGATTCTGCTGCGCCTATCCCAGCACACATAGCGCGAGAGGCGGGGTACACCCTGGACGGGTTGCCAGTCCATCTCAGGGCAACACATAGACACACAACCATTCACACATACATTCATTCCCATGGACAATTTAGAATCACCAATCAACCTAATCTGCATGTTTTTGGAATGTGGGAGGAAATCGAAGCACCCGGAGGAAACCCACGCAAGCGCAGGGAGAACATACAAACTCCGCACAGAAAGATCCTAGCCCGGAATTTGAACCCGGGACCTTCTTGTTGTGAGGCGACTGTGCTATCCACTACACCACCCTCATACAAAGATTGTTTTAGCTTATTCATTCATTTATTCATCACCAGTTATCACTTTAACTCAGACAGGATTGATCAATTAGCAGTCCATTATTTGACTGTGAACACTCACACACACGTGCCCACAAAGCATTTGCAGCATTTGGCAGACACTCTGAACTTTGAGCTATTATAAAACTATTATATTATAAAACTCGACTATTGGGGGTTTTTGGGGGTGGCTTGGTGGTGCTGGGAATTGAGCCCGGGTTCGGTAGTCTGTGTGGACGTTGTTAACTGTGTTGAACCATAACGGTGGGTTATGTAACATAACCAACATGGCAACACCCTTTCACCTCTGTTTGGATTTTTAATTTATGTTTATTTGTTTTTAAATAAAATATTTATTCAACTTTGAAAATATATTTTAAAAGAGAACAGACAGTACAATTTTATATCATGTGAGGTATTCTTTATGTTCATTCATTCATTATTCCCTTCCCTAATTTGGGGTCATGGGGGTCTGCAGGAGTCTATCCCAGCACACATTTACTCGTATGGGCAATTTAGACTCACCAATCAACCTAATGTACAGTCACAGTTACAGTTTGGCTTTTGGCAGATGCTCTTATCCTCCAGAGCGACTTAAATTTGGTCTCTTTTTTTAATGTACATGTTTTTGGACTGTGGGAGGAAGCCGGATTACCTGGAGGAAACCCATGCAAGCGTGGGGAGAACATGCAAACTGGGAATCGAACCCGGGACCTTCTTGTTGTGAGGTGACTGTGCTAATCACTACACCCCCGTGCCGCCCATTCTTTATGTTAATGAAAGTTATTTGTTTAGGACGGAGTGTCTGGTTGTTTATCTATGTGTTGGACTGGCCCTGTGATGGACTGGTGACCTGTCCATGGTGTACCCCTGCCTTCTGCTCTTGGTGCACTGGTTTAGACTCAAGCAGACCTCCATGATCTGGAATTAGGGTGAATAGGGCGGCTGGTGGCGTAGTGGATAGTATAGTCGCCTCACAACAAGAAGGTGGATCTTTCTGTTTGCATGTTCTCCCCACGCTTGCGTAGGTTTCCTCCGGGTATTTCGCTTTCCCCCCACAGTCCAAAACATGCAGATTAGGTCAATTGATGTATGTGTGTGAATGGTTGTTTAAAAACAGTGTATGTGTTGCCCTGGTGACCCGTCCAATGTGTACCCCCAACTCTCAACCCTATGTGTGCTGGGGTAGGCGCAGCAGACCCCCTTGAATTAGGGAATAAGCAGATGATAAGTAAGAAGATGAATGAATGAGTGAATAAATTAATGAACGATAGCAACAGGACTTAACTTAAAAGAATTAGATGCCTTAATGTGATCAATCTGAAGCTCCATCTTACTCCATTATCTGTTTCACTAGTCTCCATATTGGCGAACTGTACAGTAGGAGAACATTATAGTTACATATTGAAAGTACTTTCCCCGGACTATACCATTTGAATGTTCACCAAATTTTAAAGAAACAACAGAGTCTGTATTTGCACAAAACCTAAAAATTTGTGGAACGCCCCTGCTTCCCCACATAAGCAACAAGCCCAGCCTTCCTTTGATGGAAGGAAAACTTGAATCACTGCGTTTCAAAAATTGCCGTTGTGGGTGGCAGAAGTTCCAGAGCTTTTCTAAAGAGAGTGAGTCAGCATGTAAATAAGCAGAGCCGAGCGGAGATTGGGGTGACAGCAGGAAACACTTAGCTGTGTATTACCATGAGACCAACAGCTCTCTGTACAACTGACAAAAAACGTTAGTGTTGAATTTTGGTACAGCACACACTGCGTCTGGATCTGGTGTAAGATGGCTGATTGCAATCATAGAATTTTAGGGAGTTGAACTTTCTTTAAACAGGACATAACTAAGAATCTTTCCTAAGTACGTACATTTACCTAAGGATGTTTAGTACACTTTCTTTCTTTCTTTCTTTCTTTCTTTCTTTCTTTCTTTCTTTATGGGTGTCTAGCATAGTTAGACCTTCAGACTA
>JAOTRA010000002.1:5578957-5589278 GCA_026260255.1 Pseudolaguvia tuberculata | reverse complement strand
CACATACAGGTTTACATCTCATGAAACCCACCAAACGAATTTGTATCTACAAAACAGTATCCAGGTACTAACTCTTTTAAAATATGTGGAAGAGCTTTCAAATTTATGTCCAACATTTTAGCAATCATTTAGTCTATGATAAATCATTCAGCAATCAATGAAACCAAATGACTGACGCTTTCACTGCAATTAACTACCAGTATTATCACTGAAATAACCTTATATGGTAACGTTCCTTCACTTTGCCTACATTCAGAATGCTGAAATTTGGAATGTTCCCACACTCACATAGCAAACACTGACTCAATAGACGATTCTTAAAGCGAGTAGCAACCTTCTCATCAGTCCCGGATTTGACCAGTTTGAATAGGCCAAGCACTTCTGTCTGTCCGTCCTCAATTTCCCTTCGTATTGCACACAGTCAGTGCCATCAGTGAGAGGGTGGACATCACCATGGTAACAAGCCCAAACAGGTCTCAACACATGCCTTGCCAACACCCTGTCTCTTTCACATGCCTTTCCCCTTTAAACAAAGGACTCTCTCATTGTGTGAGATAGTGTCTGCATCGAGATAAGAAAGACATCTGTTTTAGCTCTTACCACATAATCGATGTCTGGGGTGTTTTAGTGTTCAAATCTAACCACATGGTTATCAAGATAACCTTATTTATTATCAGTGGGTCATAGGAAGGACATAATTATCATTAAACTTGACTTCAATTTTAAGAACAGAATATTGCTTATTTATTAAAAGTTACCTTAAAACCATAATGAAATTGAAAAGTAATCATGTAAATATCCTTATTTTATGATTTTGTTTTAATTTGATACTGTAGCTAGAAGTTTTGCTCCTATCTCACTAATAATTTTTGGAAATTCCTCTTAAAATCCCTAGTTCTCGAACTAAACATTGATTCTTTATTTATATGAGAATTACACAGAAGACCACTATTACAGCACTGTAGCGTGAGGATAGTCAATAATTGTGCTTACAGGTAAAGTATCTAGATTTGTTACCAAAGTAATATACTTCTACCAGGTACATATTAGAAAGTAATGTATTACTCTATACTACAGAAGTAGCAATATTTGAAAATTCTATTTTACATTTGTTTCACAGCCCCTCTGTGCTTACGTCTAAAAATAGTTTGTTTGAACATAGAACGTAAATGTAAAATATTGACAGTCACTAGATTAATATCGGTTCAGCATATAAAGATGTAAAAAGTCAAGCATTGAATAGTGTTCATTAAAGTATAGACAATCCATAACCAAAAACATTTTCAATGGGCAATTTAAGAAAGATGCTTCAACTTCATCTTCTCCTAACTCGCTTATTCCGTAGATCGATGTCACACACACACACACACACACATTCAATCCTATGGGCAATTTAGAATCACTAATTAACCTAATGTACATGTTTTTGGACTGTGGGAGGAGATCGGAGAAAAACGGATACTCCAAGTGGGTAGACCATGCAAACAGTAAATCGGAATTATCATCTTATTTGTAGTAATTTAATGCTGAATAAAATAAGTAAAGTTAGGGCGGTGCGGTGGCGTAGTGAATAACACAGTTGTCTCACAACAAGAAGGTCCCGGGTTCGAATCCCGGGCTGGGGTCTTTCTGATCTTTCTGAGTTTGCATGTTCTCCCCGCGCTTGCGTGGGTTTCCTCCCACTGTTCAAAAACATGCAGATTAGGTGAATTGGTGATTGTAAATTGTTCATAGGAGTGAATGTGTGTGTGAATGGTTGTTTGTCTATGTGTTGCTCTGAGATGGACTGGTGACCCGTCCAGGGGTACCTCCGTCTCTCGCCCTATGTGTGCTGGGATAGGCACAGCAGAGCCCCGTGACCCCAATTCGGGAATAAGCGGGTAAGAAGATGAATGAATGAATAATCACAGTATTGGTCAACCTACGTTAAATAGAGTCTTGGAAAAGAACAGACATTTTAGATGAATGCAAAAAGCTTTAATACGTATGCTGCTGAATAAAAGCCTACGTGTCTTTTAAACGCCCAAAAATGTCTTCTCTGATGAACCATTAAGCAGACATTATTATAAATCGTACATAAGTGTTAATTCAACAGGACAATGTAAACAATATTTTAGTCAAAGGTTGAAAGAGAGTTACTGTAAAATCTGGACTTTATTTCTTTAATTAACTGACCATAGCAGGTTTCCATTTCTGTCATCCCTCTCTCTCCAACTTACACCTCCTTCATTCTGCGGTAATGATGGAGCAAAACTGGAAGCGATTAAGCTTGTTGGGTGGATTGGCTTACAGTGAAGCACTTTTCTCTCTATGGAGTTAATGAGGGCCGAATAAAAAGCAGAACACTAAAGCATTTTAAAGGCTACCAAATTTCTGCCTCTGGTGTAAGTATTACAGCTTTCTTCTCTAAACTCTACTGAGAGGATAAAACTCCCAAGACGAGTCCAGAGCTCCTGGCTTATGTCACCGCAGCACTATAGTTCTCCAAGCCAGAACCCACTGTTCACATTTTACATCCCATAATGAGAATAATACATGTTACGGTGCAAACCGGAGATGTCAGATAGACCTGGTGCACAACTGCTATCATAATTTTCTATAGGCTGTAAATGCAAGCGGGAAAAAAAAAGGTGTGGTTTATTTGATCCAGATGTTTTGTTTCTACTTCTGTACAAAGAGTAATTGAAGTGAAAATGAAAAACTATTGAATATACTTTGTCCTACTGTATTTGATCCTTTTGAAGTTTTCCCCAAAGGTATGTAAGCTCTGGGCTTTCTAGGGTGTTTATATGCCTGTAATCAGATAATAGTCAGGAAATGGTTACGTGGTCTAGTCATCATGAGGTCAGTTAAACAGTATAAGGACATTTAGCGTCCATAATAACTGGGTTCATTTCACAAGAAATGTCACCATCGTCAACAAAATTACAGGGACAAATGATGAAAGACAATACGCAAGCTTTCTTAATGCACATTCATTACATGGCTCTATAGAATGAATTGCACTGAACCTGCATTTTTTTTTTTAAATGGATCTCGCTGCAAAACAGCTTCTTTATTATATCCATGGGTCATTTTTAGTCTGACTTATGGTCTCAAACTATTTATCCAGGGTTAAGCCGGAATAATGTGTGGGACAGAGAGAGAGACTATATCTATTCACTAGACATTCGCCTCAAATCAGATTGTTTATTCTGGCATGTATTTCAGCATAGTTCCTGTCTCCGCAACAGTCCAGCATGTGTTCTACACCATAGCAACATTTGACACGTCTCCCCAACATTTTTTACAGAGTCTTAGATCAGAGCCTTTCTGAAAAACCTTTGAGATTATGCCCAGACTATAAGTGGTTTAAAAAAAGACAATAATGGCTTCCTATTAAGTGAAAACACATTGATCCTATTATAGCCAGATTTTTCTTATAAAGTGTAATAAATATGTTCTTAATACAATAAAGAACAAAATGCAGAAGGAGCACAGGATCAGTATTTAAACCAATACGTAAGATATTATATGTGACTTTTTAAAGCTTTGCATTTGCACTGCATTATGTAAAATGTTAAGGCTAAACCAATTATTTATGTTTTTTATTGAGCAGGAGAAGGAAAAGGTTTTTGTATTTGCAAGACATTTTACATGTAAAATGAACACTCATGGGCACCGCGCTGGCAGAAGTTAGTACAGTCACGTCAGTGAACTGGTCCCGTGGTAAAATTCAGGGGCAATTTCTGTGTATGTTGTCCTTGGATTTCTCTGTGTATACTGGTTTTCTCCCACAATCCAAAAACATGTACATGTGTCTTAGTGGTTAAGGTGTTGGACAGATACTAGAAAGATCATGGTTTGATTCCCAGTACCACCAAGCCACCCCTATGGGACCCTTAACCCTTAATTGCTTGATGCAAGTTGCGCCAAATGCGGTAAATATAAACATTAATTTGAGTTTACAGTCTGTTTTGATGAAGACACATACATATAGGAAAACCTGTGTGAACTGAACATTGTAATAGAGTGAACATTTATGGGTCCTGCATCTTTTACAAAAAAAAACCATATAAACATTTATACCTAATTTAAATCAATTCATTCAATTCATCTTCTTACCTGTTTATTTCCTAATTTGGGGTCACGTGGGTCTGCTGGAGCCTATCCCAGCGCACATAGGGCGAGACAGTTCGCCAGTCCATCACAGGCTAACTTAACTTAATGAATGCTATTCTGGAAATACACATATCAAAAGACATTGCTAACACTTACGCAACAGTCAAAAAAACACAGCAACGGCTAGACTTCCTCAGAGTGCTCAGGAAGAACAATCTAGAGTGTTGGCTGTTACTGTCTTTTTACTGTGCTACCATTTCATTGTGGTACTCCAGTTATACTGCAGCAGATAAGAAAGCGCTCCAAATAAACACAGTTCAAATAAATCACTATATGTTTACAACCCACCCTGAAAAGTATTGCCCACTCCCATTTTATCTCACAGGCAAAAACATCTACCTTATATATCCCTCTTTGGTATTTTGGCGATTGAAATCCATAAAGGCAAAAGACACTCACTTGCAGAACAGTTTCTTCCTAGATTCTGTCAGGTTTTTAAACTGATAAATGCACATGAAAATATATTTCCAACCATGTCATTCTCTTAACTACAGAAACTGAGATTATCCAATTCTCATCTGTTTATACTGCTGCTATAAAACAGGCAACATTCATAATAATCAATATTATACGATATACAGAATGCCAATCTGCAATATCACTGTCTAATCACTTTATTTGCCACACTTTATTTACAAATACTATATCTGATATGTACTGTAGCTGCAGTAACTTTTTGGTCAAATAATATATGTTTACTCTACATATAATATACATCTGTCACTGTGCAATACTATAATATATTATTACAGATCAGTCAGGTTCCATCACTCCCTCACTGCCACATCACACTTATCGGAGTTCTAATCAAACACACCTTCCTCAATTACCTCTCATCCCATCACTTAGAGTCCAGGCCCGTTTGCATTCCCTGATTTTCCTTGAGTTTGAGATCATTTGCTATCCTAGAAGAAAAAGAAAGGAGATTCTTACACATTACTCGTCTGTTAATGTGATGTGTGCATGCGTCAGTGGAAATGTCAAACTTACCTGGAACTCAACCCTGTCTTTCCCCGAAGCAAGATCCGTCTTCTGTGTTGGTTCTGAATGGTCCTCTTCCATAACATACATTATATACTGCGGAATACTGTATATAGGTACACTGCTTCAGTAAAGATTTTTACAGTTTAGGTGCAATAACATAGATATTAATATAACATAATAGATATTATTATTATTATAAACACCAGACTACTCTCTCTATTTTTTTTTAATAAAAGCTTGAATGACTTAGATGTCTTTAAATGTGTGTGTTGGGTTGGGATGATGCTCTGTGCGCTGTTGTAGGTGGAGAACTTTACTTTACAGCAGAGCCAAACTTAAAATCACTTAATTCATTTTTTACAGTTATTTATCTATTTATTTATTAATACATTTTTAAAAATATGCAGTTTTTATAATATGTGACCTGTATAAATAAAATGCTGTAAAAAGGTTAAAGTCTCTCTCTCTCTTGTTCTCTCTTACACCTCTACACTTCATTGAGGTTAGCATACAGTAGATGAATGACTCCATCTAGTGATTTCTACAAGAAAGGAAGAATTACTAAAGCCACAAAAATCAAGAAAGAGAAATATAAATATATAGATATATAGAATGTAGATATTTGTGAAAGCGATGTCAGTAGGTAAGGACAATGTAGTTATTCTTCAAAAATAGATTTTTATTCTAGTATAGGTTCTTACAGTTCTGTAAAATCATAGATAATGTAGGCAGTTTTAAACAGTAAGATCTGTACTCGGAAATATATAAGAATAAAGTATTTGTATTTGTAACATTTTAGTATGAGTCAAAAGTGGGAGTGAGCCATTCTTAGACCACCATCATCATCCTCTTTTAACCCAGAAAGTGTGTTGTTTTATCACAGCCAAATACAAATACAAATAGTTCCCTGTTAGAAATCTGTTCTTTATTCTGTTTAGCAAAAGCTGCCAAAACTCGGTAGAAAATTATCTTCTATTAAACAAAAAAAACATTGGCTAGGTTAAAAATATCAAAGGTAAATGAATATTAACATATAATATAAACTTTTTTTCTGTGCTGAGTTTGCATGTTCTCACAGCGCTTGCGTGGGTTTCCTCTGGGTACTCAAGTTTCCTCCCACCATGCAAAAACATGTACATTAGGTTGATTGGTGAGTCAAAATTGCCCCTAGGAGTGAATGTGTGTGTGAGTGGTTGTTCATCTCTGTGTGCCCTGCAAAGGACTGGTGAACTGTCCAAGGTGTTCCCCTGCTTCTCGCCCTATGTGCGCTGGGATAGGCTCCAGCGGACGGCCATGACCCTGAATTAGGGAATTAGCAAGTAAGAACTTTATTACAGTTTGCTGCTTGGTCTCTACTAAGGATGTAGAATCTCTCTCATGTTTCGAAGATTTAAGTGACTGCTGAGACTTTCAGCCCACTCATGCTACTGGCAGGTAAAAGTTAATGCTGGAGTGACTTGGAGTATGTCTCATGTTCTGGGTAATGCTAGGTTTACTTTACTTTTATGTTTCAAAGTCTGTAGGTTTGATAAGTTTGCCGTCTATTGAAAGGAGTGATGCTAACAAATTTGGAATTTATTTTGGGCCCCCCCTACCAAACGCATTCCACATTGTTAGTACTAATCCTTAAAGTCATCCAAACCCCATCTACCCACCTACCATCCTACAAATTAGCATCATCTGTGGACCTGCTTTAGGAAGAGCAGAACTTCTGATGTTACAAAAATCTAAAGTATTTACCTTGCTGAATTAAAAGGAAAAAATGAGGAGCTCACCAAAAATGTTTTGAACAGATTTATTACTTCAAAACAATAATTGATCGTCAACTGACACAAATAACTTACTTATACTGTAGTAAAAAGCAGTTCTATGTAGATCAACGTTAGTGTATAAGCCACCATTAAGAAAATAGCATACAAAGTACACTGTTTCCTTCTTCGAACACAAGCACACACACACACACACAATATATAGACTGTATATAGACAGGCGTGTGTATGTGTTTGTGTATATTTATAAGTATATATTACCTATACAAGCATTGCCCTTGACTAAATAATAAAAACAGCAGTTGCTCCATGGCAGCAAATCCTGCATTTGTTTTTCATTTATTATAATTAAAAGGCTGGACAGTTTCATTATAAGGGACAGACCTTCTGGTATAAAAAGAGCAGGTCAAACTCTTCATAAGTAACTCCAAAAATATCTAAACCCATCTGGAAGCTTCCGCTTTCTCACTTGGCTCTGAGTTTGAAACAGTTTTTATTATTGGTGATAACATACGTTCACATCCACACATACATGCACACATATACATATGTGTGCCAATACACAGTTCATCCACCCACAGGGCCACAAAAACACAGACAGACACACAGAGTGCATAGCAGACTGAAGAGTGTGAAGAGCAGTAACAGGAGTCGTTACTCTCAGCCGAGAGCTCCACAGTGTGGTAGTTCTTGGAGGATGAAGGGGACGGTAAAGGGAGGGCTTTGTTGCTATGGTAATGGCCAGCAATCAGAGTGAGACAAGCACAGTGCTGAAACTAAGAGAAGTGATATGGTTCATTCTTTACGCAAACACATTTGTTCTACCTCCCCAACAAATAGCCTCCCAACTAAAAAAATTTAAAACAATTATGCTAAATAAATAGACAAATGATATTGTTCCATCAAAGCTGCTTTAGGGCTGAGTTCATGTTCTGATATGGATGGGGTTGGACATGGAAACGGGGGAGGAAGAGGAGGAGTGGCGGCACATTTTATATGAAGATTTGAAAATTGTTCTATTGCACTTTCACCCTCGGTTTTCTGTCGTTTCCTGTCTTGGAGAAGCTTAACGAACCATGAACACAGGTAGCAAAAGTCACAAACAAACTAACCGCTAAATGATAAAAAAAAAAAAAAAAAAAAAAAACAATAAACAATAAAACAGTACGATAAAAACATGAATAGCAACAATAACAATAATAAAGAATATATAAAAAACAATGATACTTTGTTGGCTATATAAAAAAAGATCCTTTGTAAAATCGATTGTCATGTCACGATTGAAACTGTCAAAAACATCCAAGGCATCAGCGAGGTGGCAGACATAAACGTAAAAAAAACCTCACAAAAAATAATAATTATTATTGTAATGAGGTGCACAAGTAAAGCTGTGCAAGCTTTTGGCAGTTAACGCTAAATGAGTCACACATGCCGAGTTCATTTTGAAAATTCCAAAACAAAAATAAGAAACACATTAGCCCATCCTCCTTACAGGTTTGTACAGTACATCCTGCAGTGTCCGCAGAACTGAACAGATGGAGGCGCAAGTCACAGCCAGTAATAAAGGAGTAAAACGAGCGAATGGACAGGGAAATCAGGTGGAATTCAGTTTGTGTGAAAGGGTGTTTAGAACTTATTACACACACTTTGGCTTGTATTCTCTATAGCCCTATAACACTGGTTAAATTCTCTGGTGCACACACACACAGGCCAACACTCACAAACACACACTCACAAACACGCAGCCACACACGCACGCAAATACAGCCACGCATGCACGCTTTTTGTCCCTGAAGGAGTTGTTCGTTTTCCATCTTCTTGCACTTTCTCCCCATACAGACCAGTGGATGAGGTCCTGTTGCAGAAGCATGTTTGCTAGTGCCAGTCTTCATCGTCTGTGGAGTCGTCTTCATCTGAGGAGTCCTCACTGCTGACTCGCCGCATCGCTGTTTGCTCCCCGCGAGATCCGTTCTGTTGAGCAGCCAATATGGCAGCTGCGGCCGCTGCAGCCCGCTCCTCTGCTTCTCGCTGCCTGAGAGCTGCGGCTTTCTTCTCCTGTTCCGCATGACTCTTCATGTGAGCACTCCTGCTTTTCACCTTATAGAATACCCTGCAGAAAGACAGACACAGGACTCATCCACCCGAAAAAGAGATAAATATTCACCTGTGCGCTCAGAAACCAATATAGATGTAAATATTTATTATCTATGCCTGCTTAACAGACCCTTCACTTAATCAGCAGAACTACATTTATTCATCACACATTGTACACTGCAATATACTACAGTTAAAATAATATTTTAGATCGTTTAGGCAGATGTAGAGGACAGGGTAGTGTGGAGAAGAGCGATCCACTGTGGCAACCCCTAACAGGAGCAGCCGAAAGGAGAAGAAGAAGAAGAAGGGTGAAGAAAAGAAATTATCTGTTGCAATATTTACAGTATAGTGTATGGATATTTTAACTTCTAGCATAGATACATATTTAAATGATGTTTCAAACTGATGTACATTCACCCTCAGTGAGTGTCAAACTATGTCCTCCTCACCGTCTGTAGTTGTCACTAACACACTGGCCATAGTTCCATAGCATTTTATTTTCTATTGTATTGTTACAGTTAGGCCTTTGGCAGACGCTCTTATCCAGAGCAACTTACATTTGGTCTTTTTTTTTTCTTTTTTTTTTACAACTGAGCAATTGTGGGTTAAGGGTCTTGCTCAAGGGCCCACAGTGGTTGCTTGGTAGAGATAGGAATCAAACCCCGGTCTTCCTGGTATTACTCAAACACCTTAACCACGAGGCTACCACTTCCCACTCATGTATTATGATGCATGATATGGGTCACAATGCCCATGTATTATGATATGGGCAGCACAAAGTTATTCACCATGTACATGGTCTTTCTTTAATCTTTTTTGTGTGGGCTACCATATTATTAACATTTATATTCTTGCGTGATTGTAAAACAGACAGCGGTGTCTGTAATCCTTCCCACTGTAAATGCAGTGTGTGAACTCGTATCGCCGATCCATCACGCAATATGATCACAACAGCAGCTGAACTTTACCCCAGATAATCATGCAGTGTGAAAACAGGCATCCGATGACACTGAAAGTCATGCAGCGTGAACACACTGTGGCTGTTCTGATCAAAGATCAGACTGATTGCACGCTTGCCGTTTACAGATCCCTGTCGCAGAAAGCGCAATTGAGGTTGAGGCTTTTACACCAAACGAGAGCAGACGCATTGGCAAAATCTAACGAGCAGCACCGGCCAATTGTGAGTGGGCAGAAGGACAGTGTGTATGAAATGTTTTTATAATCCGAGTCAGCCACGTGCACACACACACACACACACACACACACACACACACACACACACACACACACACACACACACACACACACAC
>JAOTRA010000002.1:5522020-5546286 GCA_026260255.1 Pseudolaguvia tuberculata | reverse complement strand
TAGATAGATAGATAGATAGATAGATAGATAGATAGATAGATAGATAGATAGATAGATAGATAGATAGATAGATAAGAAAGGAAATTAAAAGAAGAATGACAGAGGAAAAGTAAAAAAACGGAAAAAACATACAAAGAAAGGAAAGTAGGAAGGCAGATTAAAATAGGAAGGAAGGAAGGAAGGAAGGAAGGAAGGAAGGAAGGAAGGAAGGAAGGAAGGAAGGAAGGAAGAAAGGACAAGTCAGGATGGAATGAAGGAAGTAAAGAATCTGACCATGGTTTCCTCGAATGTCTATCCATTTTGTGCGTTCCAGCACACGAGACTTTTTCAGAATGTTGTGGTAGGTCTGCCACTCCACCTCATGCTGAAGAGAGCCAACTTTATTCTCTGTCTTTGCATCTGTTAAGTCTCCTGGTAAACAGTGAATATAAAGCTCATAAGAACACAAGATTTTATACAACATCAAGCTTTAACCCAGACATCAGTCTCACCTGTCACAAGTACAAGAGCTGGTTTAATAATTTCAATGGTGTCTGTACAGAACCTTTCAAGATCTGGAACACGTTTTGGATCACGGAAGCGACTTATATGAAGGTCTGACACCTGTGCATCAACAGACAAATCATTTTCAGAATCAGAAGGATGGTAATGGCAGACCATACCATGTAAACCATTTAATAACACGCTTTCAGTGACAAAGAACATTCTCTTCTATTCACCAATATAGTCAGAGTTAGCAGTGTTAAAAGCAGTGTTACAGGTAATGTATAATCTTTGAGATCATCATTAAAAAGGTTCACATTTTAATTGATAAAATGATGCTGTTTTTGTCTATCCAGAGACCCCAGTTTGTGCTTGGGTTTAGATGTTCTCCTCATGTCTGTGTCAGGTTCTCTGGTTTTCTTCTATTAAGTTAAAATATGGATTTGGATAGCATATAGTGACTTTACATGGCCTCTGGGTGTAAGTGAGTTGGTGTTTGTGATTTTTATATTATTAAATAATAGGATATAGATGGATAAATGAATAGAATTAAAGAAAGGTATATGGTTTAAGATGATAGCGTCTATGATAGACCTTTATATACAAGCGGGAAGGGAACTACCAAGATAATAAGACGGTGGAGGTTTATTAAGTTACAGCCTTACAAGTTAAAGTATTCATTCATTCATTCATTCATTCATTCATTCATTCATCTTCTTACCCGCTTATTCCCAAATATGGGGCCACTGGGGGTCAGCGGAGCCCAGCGCACATAAAGCGAAAGGCAGAGGTACACCCAGGACAGGTCGCCAGTCCATCGCAGGGCCACATATAGACAAACAACCAATCAACCTCATGTACATGTTTTTGGACGGTGGGAAGAAACCGGAGGAAACCCATGCAAGAGCGGGGAGAACATGCAAACTCTGCACATAAAGGATACTGAACCCGGGACCATCTTGTCGACTAAGTTAAAGTATCTTTATTTAAACTGTTGAATCAGGAGGTAGAAGCACCCGTCTTACCTGTACAAACCAGAATATGTTGTTCAGTTCTGCACCTGGAAAAGGTACTTCGCGTTCCTTCCTAACGTGTTCACTAACCGAATGCACTAAACTCCGTTTAGGGTGCCAGGTGGTGTCGTAACTGTCCATAATCCAGGAAGTAAAGCACGCCAGCAGCAAGCCGGTTACCACCAGGACAACAAACAGCCGGAGCATCGTGATAGGAGTAGCCTTCATGTACAGCGCGACCACCCGTCAAACTCTGCCCTGAATATCATCGGATCCACTGGCTTATTATTAAAACCTTTAACTGATCTGTGGCTGCCGAATGATGGAGGAACGGTTGCGATAGGATCAATAATAACGCTGTCATCATCTCTTCCAACTCATTTCCGCCTTCATGGATTTTTTAAACTGACGTCACACTAACGTCGCGCACTAAGCGAAAGCTTCAGTCGCATTTATTTATTGAATTATTTATTGATTTATTCATTTATTTATAAATACATACATACATACATACATACATACATACATACATACATACATACATACATACATACATACATACATGCATAAACATACTATATAGTCGCAGACGAGGGACGCTGGCTACATACTTTATCCTTTTTAAGTATATAGGTGACAAAATATCATTTAAGATATAAATGGGATAGAAAAAGAAGACGATGTCTTATAAATAAATAAAATAAATACATTTATAAATTCTTTTCAAAACCACACATTCTGTAAAAGGTGATAGCGAGACTATAAACTCTGCGCATGCGCAAACACATTTGCAAGTGGACCATACATTTACAGCTTTCAGCAGATCCTCTTTTCCAGTGACTGAGTGACTGACAACTGACCAATTGAGGGTTGCTCAGAGACCCAATACTGGCAACTTGGTAGTACTGGGACTCCCAGCAATCCCAGGAGGAAAAGTGTTTTTAAGTACCTGTATTAATATTATACTGAATATATTAATCATTTAATATTGTTTTCTATCTTATCTGGACAAAGATGTTCAATAGTGGACTTATCTCTATTATTACTAAATTGGAATAAAGAGGAAGAAAACCTATAATGAAGAGTTCGTCATAGTGCACCTAGTATTCATAACATAGAACCAAATATATAAATGATTAAAAAGTCAATAGGACGTGTAATTTTAGACTGTGACTTATTCGGTGCAGATCGATTACGTCGCATGATGTAATGCGATACACGCGTGCGCTACAATAGGACGCATGCGCACTAAAATTGGGCAGGACGGATGGAGTTCAGTGACACTGCTGGTTAAAAACGGTTAGCGCATGCGCATTAGTGTCTTTTTTTCCGCGGCGCATGACTAGTTCCGTAAAGTCGTAATTGTTTTAGACACAAATATCTGTTTTTGACCCGAAACGTCGTTTACATTATTAGTTTTTGTATTCTATATAAAAAAACAAAACTCGTATTGTTCCGTGTTAAGAGTTTGTAGGTAGGCTAACTTTAAGAGTTTAGACTTTAATCGTTTGCTCAGGCGTGTCTTGTAGTAGCTAATAGCTAGTGGCTTTACTAGATAAGTAACAGTGTGACAGTTAGAGAGTTAACTAGCTGTATTAACTAGTACATTTGGTTAGTATGAGCTGCTGTTGGTGAAGTTACGTATTCAGGAAACGTGACGCGGGTTTAGAAAGGTGGGCCTTTAGATTAACTAATAACTTGGATTAAGTAATTAAAGGAGTGTCTGCTTTGGAGATCTATGCTAAATGGCGAAGAAGACCTATGACTTACTGTTTAAACTCCTGCTTATTGGAGATTCCGGAGTAGGAAAAACCTGTGTGTTGTTCCGCTTTTCGGATGACGCGTTCAACACCACGTTTATCTCAACAATCGGTAAGAATCAAAGCTTAGCTGGATTAGTTCATTAATAAAGCGCCTAACATTAGGATGTGATTAATAACATAAAGCAGTGGTCCCTAACCTTTTTATCACCACGGACCGGTCAACACTTGATAATTTTACCGCGGCCCTGGGAAGAGTATGGACATTGTTTATATTGTAAATAGAATAAACGTGAATCCACTGTGATAATGTTGGTAACGCAGCATTTTCGTATCATTTGCGCCAATAAATAACATATAACATGAATATAACGTATAACCTAGAGTCTCAAGTAACAAGGCTTGGTTGCGTCATTAGAGATCCGGTCGCTGTATATTATATACAGAGCTAGCTTTAGTGTGTGAGAATCACCTGTCGTGATAAATCCATATTTCATGTCTGACTCCTGATATTGTCGTTTTCTTTATCTTGGAAGTCGTAGACTCTTCTGTCTCTTCACTATTCACTAGTTAATTTTAGAATAATAGATCGTTCTGACAATAGTCTTTACAAACAATTAGTTCCCATATTATATAAAACGGAACTAATTAATAATGATGTCTTGTTGCGGCCCGGTACCAATTGATTGGTACCGGTCCGCGGCCCGGGGGTTAGTGACCACTGACCTAAGGAATAATTACTGTTTATATTGACTGATATGGGATATTAGAAAGTAACAAGCGTTCTAATGGTCACCTTCCAGGGATCGATTTTAAAATCAAGACAGTTGAACTGAATGGCAAAAGGATCAAACTTCAGATATGGTAAGATATCTACACTAAAAGGTTTTAATTGAGCTCTGATACATTGCTAATTATTGGTCACTTTACAAATCCAGAATCCTGATGTTGTTTTTTCTGTTTCAGGGATACAGCTGGACAGGAGCGTTTTCACACCATCACAACCTCTTATTACAGAGGAGCCATGGGGATCCTGCTAGTGTATGATATTACCAATGCCAAAAGCTTCGAGAACATCAGCAAATGGCTGCGAAACATTGAGGAGGTGGGAGTTGAAGCATGCACATTAATCTTCTGTGATAATAAGATTTTATCTTTCATCACATTCATCTTCTTACCTGCTTATTCCCTAATTCGGGGTCACATGGGTCTGCTGGAGCCTACCCCAGCGCACATAGGGCAAGAGGCAGGGCTACACCATAGACGACAGTTCACTAGTCGACACAGGACTAAACATAGATGAACAATCACTCGCACACACATTCACTCCTCTGGGCAATTTAGAATCACCAATCAACCTAAGGTACATGTTTTTGAACGGTGGGAGGTAACCGGAGTACCCAGAGGAAATCCACACAAGCGTGGGGAGAACATGCTAAATGTAGTGGTTAGCACGGTTGCCTCACAACAAGAAGGTCCCGGGTTCGAACCCTGGAACGGGGATCTTTCTGTGCCCACAGTCCTAAAACATGCAGATTAGGTCAATTGGTGATTCTAAATTGCCTATAGGAGTAAATGTGTGTGGTTGGTTGTCTATGTGCAATGGACTGGCGACCCGTCCAGGCTATACCCCTGGCGCTCACCCCATGTGCGCTGGGATAGCCACCAGCAGACCCCTGTGACGCTGAATTGGGGAATAAACGGGTTGGAAGATGAATAAATGATTGATTGACAAAGCTGCACATGCACACATACCCTGCCGTAGTGACACGCCAACAGAGGAGTTCAGTGAATCTTTAATATCAGTTAGTACAGGTAACTATATAACCTTAGCAAACTGTGTTTACCTGTGTGTGAATTTCAGTATTACTCCATTACAGATTCTATTTAGGTTAATTGTGATTTTACCAGCGATTTAATCCCTACATGGTTTTAAACAAGATTTTGTTCGTAATCAAACATCAAACTGTCCTATATATCTGTTGCCGTTCTGTTATAGTTTGTCACACCCATGTATGCACACACACTCACATTTTCCTGTTCCTTTTGTCATAAACATTTGTCATATCTTTTTTTTTTAGTTATTTTCTCATTTTATTATCTGAGAAAACACTAATACTTCCGTATTATGCTCTAACATTCCACAAGTCAGTAATTGTTAATATGTCACATTTTAAAGTGTTTTTGCACAAAACAAAGCAAAGCATGGCTGCCCTGAGTAGTAATTGGCAGTGGGCAGTGGTGGACTCAAGGGGTTTTATACTGTTTTTTAAAGCAAGATTCTGGCTTATTGATCAGAGAATTAGGATTCAAGTGAATTAAAGTCTAAGGTACAAACAAAATCATGAGCAAAAGCAGAAAGATAAAGAGAATAAAAGTAATTTAGGTCTGAACGTTTAGTTTTTCTTAGATGAATTTAACTAGGTTTTGCTTTGTATCAGGAGATTATCATGAACTATAATCCTTTATATAATATTAATAAAAACCCTTTATTTCATATATATCCTACCATATCTAAAGTTTTAACTTGGAACTGTCTGGATTTTGAAATTGATTCATGGAAAGTGACTTTAAATAAATACTATTAATAGTAATTATAGTCTGATATTGTTAGCATTTACTGTTGTTGTTGTATTTAAATCTGATGGAATTTTGTACTTGATTTATTTATCTAGCATGCAAATGAGGATGTGGAGCGAATGCTGCTTGGTAATAAGTGTGATATGGAGGAGATGCGTGTTGTGTCTAAAGCCACGGGAGAACAGGTAATTTTATACTTGAGTTCATTTTACAGCTAGAACAGCTACAAGGATGTGGATAGACAGATTTAAAGGTTGAGTTTGGAGGATTTGTTCCGACTTGCCTAATGCAATTTATTTCTCTCCTTTTCAGATTGCATCAGAACACAACATTCGCTTCTTTGAAACGAGCGCAAAAGCAAACATTAATATTGAGAAAGCTTTTCTCACGCTGGCTGAAGACATTTTGCGAAAGGTGAGTTTTGCAAAGCAGAGGCTGATGGTTTATTTGCATCCCAAATAAAATGTTCTTTATTTAAAATGGTTAATATAACCAGATGTTTGGCTGTGGAAATATTTGTTCATTCAGCTATTAAAGTATTAGTTAGATGCCTGTAGTGTATTCAGTGTTGAGATGTTCTTCAGCTCTGACTTGGACACCGTGTGCATTTACTAATCGTGCTTTGTGTACAGACGCTTATTGTCCAGTTGGAATAAGTTTATTACAATACTGGGCAGTTGTGATTTCTAAAGCATAGAAATGTATTGTAGACTAGGGATCGGCAAACTTTTTCCTGTGAGGGCCACATAATTGTTTTATTTTTAGCTGGCAGCGTGGGCAGGAGTGACTTCCAGTATTATAGTGGAGATTATATATTTGCCCCCAAATGCTGGATTAGTTTATTTTGTTTGATCCTACAGACTGATAAGCTTTGATTTTACTTTACAGGCTATTAAATAATGAAATGAGACTTTCTTTGCTTTGAATTTTTTTTAGTTATAATTTTCATTTATTTAATTTTGTATAAAAGGTCCATATATAGATGTGTTGCTTGAGGTTTTTTATTTTTGGCTATTTAAACGTTTAGGCTGTTAAAAGTTTCAATGATTGCTGTGGTTTTAATCACTTTTACAAATCCACATTCTGATTTTTCTTCTAGACCCCTGGAAAGGAACCGACTAGCGAAAACCTGGACATGAACAATAAAAGCGGCTCTGCCGGAAGCGGCCGGTGTTGCAGTTGAACGGATGTTTCACTGCACTGCATCCAAAAAAAAAAAAAATCCTCATACTATTTACAATGCACACCAGTTTGATCTCTTCTAACTCTGTTAATCTAAATACGCATTATGCTGGATGAGATCTTTACCTCTCACTGTACTTTAACTCTCATATCCATGTTAAAACCCAGCCTAACTTTTTATGTTAGTAAAATTTGATTACGCGTGAGCTTTACTTTTAGTGACCATCTGACGACAGCACTGTGTACAGGGAAACTGAGTCAAATACCCCACACCTATTAAAAGCTAATAACAGTAACAACAACAACAGGGACACTAAACACTTTGAACTTTTAAGTGGTGATTAAATCTGATTGTGCCTTAATGCCGTTTAAAATAACAAGAGCTTAGTTTATTAGACAGCTTTTGCAAAGTGTTTTAATGACTAAACTGTGAATTAGTGTTTTTATATAAATGTTTGACAGCATGCAAGGTGCCTTATATGGCCTGCAACAACAAACGTGGAAAACCCCTTCGTCTGTTAGACCTTTTCCCACACCCAGAGCAAACACAATGCCTGTAAAAGGGACATACTGGCCTGATTGTCATGTGCTTTGTTGTATTCATAACTCTGCTGTCAGTTAAAGAGGCACTGTAAGGGATCCCATTCATCAAACACTCACATCTAAATCCCAAATCACTTTCTTCTAAACGCAGGTGTGTCAAACTCAGTTCCTGGAGGGCCTGTGTTTAGCTCCAACCCGAATCAAACACACCTGAACTTAATAATCAAGATATTGCTAGCTATACTTAAAACTTAAAGTAGTTGTGTTGCACCAAGTTGGAGCTAAACTCTGCTGGAGTTCCGTCCAGGAACCAAGTTTGACACCTGTTGTCTAAAGGATGTTTCGCTCAGTCCCGCTGTCTGACATTCTGCACTTTAGTGGCTGGATGCTGACTCTGTCCATCAATAGATGCAAAAGTCTTTATCAGAAATGTGTAAACATTTAAACTTAGCAAATGATTTACACTTAGTTAGCTTGTCTAGACACGGTAATTTCAGCAGACATTATTTCCCTCTTATTTGCATTATTCATAATTAATCAGCATTTCTATTAGACATTTGTTGCCAGGTTGTTGCACAGGGACATTTTTTTTTGGAGAGGAGATTGTGTATATGCTTGTCTTTCCAAGCAGCATTTTTATAATTCACTAATCCAGTTATTTCAATGTCAAATTCTTCGGTTGTTAGTGGGGTTTTCTCCCCTGAACAGTTTTTGGGTGGATTTTTGATGCTTCTTTTTAATGCTTTAAACAGGCATTACTAGTATTCAGTAAGTGTTGACTGGTGAATCTTAGCTTTCTCTCCGAATCTAACAGCTTTATTATTCTTACTGAAATATTTAGCACTTTTTTACTGAGGAATTTAAGTAGACTAGTTCATGGCAGGATGACTTGAAAACAAGTTGTGGAATTGCTGGATGCTGGGGGGATCAAAACAACAGATCAAACACTACTACTCAATGCGTATCGGTTTCTTAAAACGTAGTGTTGTAAAAGCCGAAACTGACAGTAACCAGTGTTCACCTTTCTCACCTTGGTTTACATTTTAATAAGAGATTATGTAATTAAAAGATTAATGAGATTGATTAAGATCTTTTTCTTGAACTAGGTTATGTAATAGCATGTCCTTTTCTGCTCACAGAACTGTCAAGTTCTAATTCAAAAAAAGGGAGTGATGGGATTTGGATGGTAGTTTCATAGTGCAATAAAGTCACTTTTCAAACACAGGTTTGTGGTTTTGTTTATTTAAGATCATTTGAGGAAGTCTCCTGTAGTAGAGTACAAGAAATTTGCACTAAATCAAACTTAAATCTATAGAATGCGGAAACCAATTAGAAAAGAAATTGAGGGTTTTTTTTTTTTTTTTTTACCAGAGTGTACCGGTGCCTAGTATAAGCTACAGATTTGGGTAGTCCTCCAATGGAAAAACATTTACAGTGTTTTTATAACATTAATTTCTTCTCAGGGTGTTTGTATTGTATATTCTATCAGACAGTGTTGCAAACAAGTGCTAATATTTAACCAAATTGCAATATTTAAAATGAACACTGATACAGAAACGACTGTAGACATTACTGGTGTGATCTATGGAGTCATTCATTTTCCTCTAAAGCAATATGCACCAAAAATTATTACTGTAGTACAACTGTCACCTGATCTATTTTATAACCTCTAACAAAAAGAGATTTTCTCAGCTGACTGCTAAAGGCAGCGGGTTTCTCGCTTACAAAGAGACAATTCATTGTTGGCACATGTGCAGAAGTTCACTTGTGAAATTTTTTGCTTGGATCCTTCGCGTGTTCGAGCAAAAGTGCACACGGTGTAAACTGATTTCCGTAAACCTCCTCGAAACGTCTCATCTTCTCCACCAGGTTGTCCGCACCGAAGCTGTCCACAAAACGGAAGGGACCTGCAAAATAATGTCTCAGTGAATCTGACTGAAAGTCTCAACTATGAACAATAAGCGTTACAGCGTAAATATATTTTACTGCACAATAGGTTTTGGATCCACATGATAGAGTGGCAACTAATTCTCAGATAAACAACCCAGAGTCTTAACCAATTGAGACTGCTCATTCATTCATTCATCCATCTTCTTGCCCGCTTATTCCCCAATTCAGGGTCACAGGGGTCTGCTGGCACATATCCCAGCGAGATGTGGGGTACACCCTGGATGGGTCACAAGTCCATCTCAGGGCAACTCAGACAAACAACCACTCACACACATTCACTCCAATGGACAGTTTAGAATCACCTATCGGCCTAATCTGCATGTTTTTGGACTGTGAGAGGAAACCCATGCAAGTGTGGGGAGAACATGCAAACTCTGTACTGAAAGATCACCGACTCAGGAAATGAACCCGAAACCTTTTAGTTGTGAGGCAACCGTACTTTTTAACAGAAGTGTGAGACCATTGGTGAGCCACAAGTAGAGAAAAGAACATTTTCATTCTCACATTTAAAAATTCGTCAATGGCAGCTTTTTGATTTAAAAGGTGGTGCTTTTAATCAGACTCCTGTTACAAGTTATTCCATTACTTAAATAAAATAACTGATATTTTACAGTATATTAATATAGTGGATGTTTATATCCACACTAAGGTTAATACCTTTCATATATAAGCACTACCAGACTTCCAGCACCCTGACATTGTCTAAATGCCCACAATGAGGTGTTACCATCCCCACTGATGATCACTACCTGAAGAGGATCTGAAGAGCTACAGAATGACTGAAATAGTTATACGTGTAACAAATGTATCATATTATTAAACAATTACTAATTCAAATGTTCAGGATTCTCACCTCCTAGGCATGGAGGAAACCCAAGGCCAAACACTGCACCAATGTCTCCTTCCACTGGATTGGCAAGGATACCCTCCTGCAGGCACAACACAGCCTCGTTGACAAAGCGAGACACCAGTCTGTACTGCACATCAGAGTCTGACGAGCTGGAGAGAGAGAGAGAGAGAGAGAGAGAGAGAGAAAATGAGAATAAGGGGAATAAAGCTGGAAAGCTTTCACGGCTACAACAATTGAACCTGCAGGAAAACTCTTACACTGCAGGGTTTGCAGCCATCTTGTAAGTCTCCAGAATATCAGCTAGTTCTGGATTGACATCTTTACGTTTAACTCCAGCTTGGTAAACATAGCATCCCTTCCCAGACTTCCGTCCTAATAACAAATTACAAACACTGTTCAACATCAACAGTACTGATAAGTAGAATTAAAAAAATCAAACTCCATCAACTTTACCTTTAAATCCTTTTTCCACCATTGTTTTTAGCAGCTCAGGATTTCCTCCACCAAACCGGGAGCCGAAAGCCTTGCCCAGGTCTTCGGCCACGTGAGCAGCAACGTCAATACCCACTTCATCAGCTAGAGTGGCAGCACCCACTGGGAAGCCGAAGCCTGTAGTCAGAGTGTCTAGTTTCTTAGGGTCCACCCCTTCCTGCGTTGTAAAGTTGTAAAATATTTTTGAGAGATTTGTTTAAAACTGTTACTTATACTACAATATTGATATATTAATTATTTAATAATATTGTATTTTACTACCTGCAGCACTCTGACTGCCTCAGCCAACATAGGAGCTAAGCATCTTGTGGTGTAAAACCCAGGTCCGTCCTGCATTTACAAAAACATACCATAATACATGGGACATGCTGCTAACTTTTCATTTTAATCAGTTTGTGAAATTTGGCAAAGAAACAGGCAGAGATGAATAAGATGAGCAGATTATAGGCACGGAGGCTGATTTAATTCAGAAAAGTTTGTGTTCTGCTGGTTATAAGTCTCATTACAGCCTGATAGCAATTACTGAGTTTAGTGTTATAAATATAATACAAATTTATTTCTATATTCTGTAAAAGACATAGGAGAAATACATTAACAACCCAATCATATTGTTCGGTCCAAATATTGTGATGGGCTTTCCTACATGCCTGTGATCATATTTATTCGCGTACCACAGAGCTCCCTGTTCACACAGGATTTGAATTTGTATTGGGCAAAAAATGGTTGGAGAAGGGATACAATTATTTTGCATCAATTATAGGCGAATTATTTAAAAGTAGGAAAGACGACAAGAAAGAGTAGAATTGCCACTTCTTTCAACTTTTAACGAATAAACAGTTTTCAGGCTGAAATACCAGCGACTATCTAGCATCATCATTGTTATCAGCGCACTTATGTACAGCTAAACAAATACAGAGCAAAAGTCAATCAATTCATTAATATAGGTGTCACAAGTCAGGTAGGAACATGTGATATGATATGCTTTGTGTCCACCACATGGATTTACTCCACATGGATTAACTAATGTTCCCTTTCCTTTCACTTCTCCATCTACTTGCATGTCTTTTTTGTCCAGCTCTAATACACACATCTGGTTCCTATATAACCCATAGTAGCAATTATAGTAGAAAATCCCTACAGTTCCAGTGAAGTAAACATAACTCACCCCAACCACAACAATCACTTTGCCTTGCTTCAGCCCAACGGCTACAGCAGAGGCAGTAGTGTCTTTAGAGGTTTTATCAGTTGTGATGATCTCCAGAAGTTGCATCTTGTCCACTGGAGAAAAGTAGTGCATTCCAATCACCTGAAACAAGCCAGTGCTTTTAAACCATTTACAGACAGATTACTTATCATTTAAACTAATAAACAGGGGTAAACGCTTAATACCTTCTCTGGACGTTTACTGGCAGCCGCGATGTCTTTGATTGGGAGAGCTGATGTGTTAGAGGCAAATATGCAGTGAGGCGGAATGACCTGTTGAGATAAAAAGAAGTATGAGTAAATGTTGGAAAATTAAATATAGCTCACCACAATTGTAATTAACTGTAAAATGTTATAAACCCATTCATGTTGTGTCTTATTAGAAAAAAAGAATAAACTAATACAATTTAATGGAACAAATATTAGATTTTAGGTTGTAAATGTAAGTAAGCTTCTGATAGTGTTTAGACAGCAGAAAAGAACTTGCTGGCTCTGAATACACACCAGTGGTAATACAAACAAACTAGCCATGAAATGACACTTATTATTAATAAAAACAAAACATTTTAAATAAATAATGTAAACATTTTTTAGTCATATCAGTGTTCTATTATTTAGGGAGGGGGGCAAAAGAAGCAGCAAATGTTTAGACTTACAGCTTCGACTTCTTTTATGACTTTGTGTTTAATGGCGATATCTTCAAACACAGCTTCAATCACCATGTCAGCATTTTGGAAACTGCTGTAGTCTAGCTGCCCTGTGAGATTGGACAATATACTGTCCCTTTCAAAGGAGGTAATGCTCCTCTTCTTTGTCTTGTCGTTTAATCTGCAACAGCCAATCAATTAATGGAATATAAGGATGCATACTATTGCATACAAAGTCCTTGGAAATAACTGTTACCACTTATTATATGATTGATACCAATTGTACATATCAGCTATCTCACCCTTTGTAAACCTGCTGCTGTCCTCGGTTAAGTCCTTCCACAGTGGTGTCTTTAAGAATGGTGGTAATTCCTTTATCTACAGAGACCTGGGCAATTCCTGCCCCCATCAGCCCTGCTCCCAAAATAGCCAGCGTCCTATGGAGATTGGATTGTTCAGCAAGAACATAACACATTTAGCACTAGAACTTTTTTTAAGAACTAACCTAAATCTGAAAAAATAAAAACAGACTGCAGTACTTACTTAACCTCTTTTTCAGGAACTCCAAATCGGTTTTTCTTACAAGCAACTTGGCCATGATAAAGACCAATAAGGGCATTTGATTCTGGGGTCAATGCTAATTTTCCAAAGTTCTGTTGGGTCAAAACATCTCAAATTACACATTAAATGTTGTTAAATTAATTTACGCAAATGGGACAATGAATTTACTGCACCTGGGACTCGGAAAGAAATCCAGCATCGGAACCCTTTTCCAGGCCCGACTTCACACACTTTAAAAAAAAAAAAAAAAAAAAAAAAAAAAAAAGAAAGAATTGAAGGCAAGTTAGTTGATTGTTAAATATGTTTAATGTATCAGCGGTGGGAATGAGGAAATTTGTGAAATTACTATGAATGAATTAAAGTGAAACTGCACTTTAGCCTATACCAGAGAATATAAATTATAACATGAATTTACCGGAACATTTTTATGTCATTTCGCTTTGACATACCTCAATTATTTTCATAGGAGCTGGATACAGTCCCTTTGTCTGTTTCATCACTTTTTTTTGCACAGTGTTATAAATTTGATTCCGCACAAACTCAAAACTCATAACGTAGTCTTGTATTTCTGCAAAACATAAAATAAATTTTTTTTTATATCCGTATATTAATAATTTGCATATTAATATACATCTGAAAAAACCTGCTTAATGCTGTGTAGGTCCTAATTATGCCACCAAAACTCACCAATCAAGGCATGTGTTCCTGCTCCATTTAGGGATAGACAACATTAATCTTTTCAGCTGTTTCATTTTGACACTAATTTTACTAGCTAAACAGGACTAGCTACTGTAACAAGATAACCAGTGTTATGCACTTCAGCAGTCAGGGATTTGGACCATTTTCTGGCTGATTAATGTAAAACTGGGGAATCAAAACTTTGAGCATATTTGAGGATAGAACAAAACATTGAAATGACATACTTTGCATCAAACCCTTTTCTTTAGTGAGCGATATTCTTTTGTCAGCAATTCCACGAGCACAGTCCACCGCTACTTCCTCCAAGTATTCCATGGTTCTCTCCTCCGGGTTCTTCAATCCAGGTCCTTAATTGAATGTCAAATTTCAATTAAGACAACTTAAAGAAAGAAAATCCAGAAACACATACACAAGCTGTGGATTACCAAGCGGGTCAATCAGTTGATGAACCAGCCCCATTTTCTTGGCTTTATCTGCACGAATATTCCTTCCTGTTAGCATCATGTCAAAGGCATTGGGCAATCCAATCTATAAAATAAATAATAATTAGGATGGCTATGTTTTTTTTTAATTATCCATCATGCTTGAATGCATTATTCATGTCAGACACCATTTTGGGAAGCCTCTGTGTTCCTCCTGCACCAGGAAGAAGACCCAGCATGACTTCAGGAGTTCCCAGAACAGTCTTCTTACTCTTTGTGGCCACTCTGTACTGGCAGGCGATGGCAAACTAGAGAAAAAAAAAAGTCATTGGTTAAATTAAAAAAGGAAAACCAGCATATGATAGAATTTATATAATTAACACATTTTTTAATACCCCGTGATTAGTAATGTTTTAGTGATGAAGTATTTTTTTTAAATCTACACTATTATGTAAAAAGGATAATTTCTTTCTATGATTATTGTACAATCATACAGATTAACAAAATACAAATCAAAAGTACAGTTTATTTCTGACCGTGTTTAATAAATACCTCTAGACCTCCACCGAGACACGATCCATTGATAGCAGCAACAACTGGTTTTGGAGAACTCTCTACTTTATCAAACATTTTTTGCCCTTCCTGGGAGAGGCGGCTTACTTCCTCTGCACTCTTACATGCCTGTATCATGCTGTTCACAAATAAAATGATTTATCAGTTACATAAAGTGTACAGTGAAAGTTCTATGGACACCAGGCCATTACATTTGTTTTTTCCTCCCAAAATATTTCACGCTGTAATGAAGAGGCACAGTTCTAGTCCAGAATGACAATGCCCTGGTGGCTCAGAGATTCATAAAAGCATGGTTTGTATGATTAGGCTAGTGTTGTACACAAACTCTTGACCCCAAGCCATTTCCCGAAGATGGGAATCATGCTGATCATGGCTCAGTTAGCGGCTCAATGAACACAAAATGATGCTCCAAACGAGATGGTAATGGTCATTCATTCATTCATTCATTCATTCATTCATTCATTCATCTTTTTTCCCCCCATCTTCAGTTTATTAAGTTACAGGCTTACAAGTTATTTTGGGGTCACGGGGTTCTGCTAGAGCTAATCCCAGCGCACATAGGGCAAGAGGCAGGGGTACACCCTGGACAGTTCGCTAGTCCATCGCAGGGTACACATAGACAAAACCACCCACACACACATTCACTCCTATGGAAAATTATGGACTCCTATTTGACTTTTTTGACCAATCAACCTAATGTACATGTTTTTGGACTGTGGGAAACTCATGCAAGTATAGGGAGAACATGCACGCCACCCTGCTAAAGGTCCGAATTGTACTACCATTAGGGCTAGTAATTACTTATCAAAAAGTATGATGGACTGTAATGTTAAGTGCTTAACAATATGCAGAGCATTTGATCCTATGATACTAACTTTATGTCCGCTCCTGCGATAAAGCAGCCAGGCTTTGAGGAGATCAGCACAGCACTTCTAATCGCATCATTTGCCCAAATCTCATTGAAAACCTCGGTCATCTCTGTCTGCATTTTAACCGACAGAGTGTTCACCTAGAAAACAGATGTAATCAATCTCTGCGGGTTAAATCTTCACACCCATACGGTAAATGCAGCTTGTCTACGACGTACCTTTGAATTCGGGTCATTGAGGCGAATAACGGCCACGTCTCCCTTGACCTCATAGTTAACATGTGTCCGAGCTGAATAAACAGAGGATATAAATGTTATGTTTATGAAAACGTTATTTAATTTATCGCAGCCATGTTAATGCTACAATATACGTACCCATTAAGCAATTCAGTGCAACACTGAAGCTTCTTTCTGAAAAACCTTAAACAGAAAATTTAAGAAAAAAATTAAGTAAACAGATTTTAAAATGATCATTTGTTAAAATGACAGCCATCAATGACGCACACGTTTTGTACTCTTTATTGATTAGCATTAATAATATGAATTACCATGTGCAATATTTAAGTGCAATTTATCCTGTATTTATGTTGTTGAGAAATCATTTATACTGTCTCTACCATCTGTGTTATTCTGCGTTGTTTTTTGCTGATCAGGCTGCTGTTTCAAAGAAACTTCCCTAATGTGCGATTAATAAAGTCAATCTAATCTGCGTGGGTTTCCTCCAGGTACTCCAGTTTCCTCCCACAGTCCAAAAACATTTATAATAGGTTGATTAGTGATTCTAAATTGCCCATAGGAGTGAATGTATATGAGTGGTTGTTCATCTATGTGTGCCCAGTGATGGACTGGTGACCTGGGTGTAGCCCTGCCTTTCGCCCTGTGTGCACTGGGATAGGCACCGGCAGACCCCTGTGACCCCGAATTAGGGAATAAGCGAGTAAGAAGATAAAGAATGAATCCAATCTAATAACAGTAGTTCCAAAATAGTATGACCGTAAAACCGGTGGGCGGGGCAACAGCACTAGCAGCTCAGATTGAATGACCTTTAATCCACATTCTTCCCAAAGTTAGTTTTACGGATCATAAAGTATCGTTCCGCCTAGTGAGAAAATAGTAGGTGCAAAAGAAAGTGCCTCATTTAATTATTTTCTTTAATCATTTTATTCGATGATTCGCTAAAAAAAATAATTATTGGTAACAGACATACTGAATTGACGCGCAAAATTAGGTTGGGTAATTACACCATTTCATTTATATTTATTGATTTTAATACGAACGTAATAAAGAAAACAAATATACAGTTTCACATGATGGACTTGAAGGTTTGAAGCAGGGGGGGAAGCTAAACTTTAGCCCATTAGCTGCCTGAATCTACATCCTGTTTAATAGAAAAGTCAGTAACTCCAGCTTTAAGAATATAATATTATAAGCTTGTGAAATGTGTCTACCTGAAAGCAATGAATATCTTTCCCTTGTTGTAAGTTTGGACAGGACGCCTAGAGATCGTATAGCCGCCATCTTGGGGGGTCAACCGTGACAACCGGAAGAGAGAATAAAAAAAAGTGTAAGCGTGACGCTGATGAAGCGCTTTTGATTCGTTGACATCGTAACCACGTGATCTGTGACTTAGAGATCGTGTACAAACTAAAATAGCGCGAATCGTTGCTGCAGGTTCGAGTGAATTGGAGCAGTACGTTTTGATGTTTGGAATTATTTTAATAAGTAGAGGTAGTAGTAGAGGAGAAAGAATTTATAATCCTTAATAAAAAATATATTTTATCTTTAAACCCGCTTATTACCTAATACGGGGTCACGGGGGTCCCCAGCACACATAGACAAACACGCACTCACACACATTCACCTCTATGGGCAATTTAGAATCACCAACCAACCTAATGTACATGTTTTGTACGGTGGGAGGAAACCGGAGTGCCCGGGGAAAAGCCAAGCAAGCGCGGGAGATTATATCAAATATTACATCAGTAATAGTAAATCAACACCGACAAAAAGAAATACATTATTTTGTTTCTTCCATGGTACAAAGTGGTTGATTTGTTACACGTATTATCTGGGATGCTAAATCATTTGACCACCAGATGTCACTAGTGTACAAACGTCATTCATTCATTTTCTAACCCACTTATTCCCTAATTCAGGATGCCAGTCCATCGCAGGGCCACAGACACACACACAATTTAAGACAATTTTGTACATGTGTTTGGCACTCACTCACGCTTACTTAATGTACATGTTTTTGGACTGTGGGAGGAAACCCACGCAAGCACGGGGAGAACATGCATTGATTGGATGACTGTGAAGGGTTTTTTGTTGTTGTTTTGCCACCAGTTGCCTACACACTACAGTATTAATTGCATCCTTATTTTTATCCCATTTATTTTTTTTCCCCATTAGGTTTATGACGCTTCGCGCCGGATAGCCGAGAGAAAAAAAGAGCACAGAGTCAAAAACAATGTTGGCACAAACTTTTTACTCGGTTTCGTTCAGCGTCACAAAAGTTATAAAACAAAACAAAAAAACTCGTTAGGTAAAGAGTTAGGAAAAGAATGAATGAAAAATGGCGAACCAGGAGGGAGCAGCACAACCTGAACTCTTCCCCTCTTCTCTCTCACACACACACACACACACACACACACACACACACACACACACACACACACACACACACACACACACACACATACACGATGCGGTGCATGACGTAATAGTGACCGTTACAAGTTGTTCTTTTTTATCCCTTTTAAACAGTTTTAGCCTTTTTAACATTTTCAAACATCTCACAGTTTAAACCCAATCACGTTTTAAGGATCATTCATTCATTTTCTTGCCCGCTCATTACCTATTCAGGTCTGCTGGTGCCTATCCCAGCACACACAGGGCGAGAGGTGGGGGTAAACCCTGGATAGTTCGCCAGTCCATCTCAGGGCAACACATAGACAAACAACCATTCACACACACCTTCACTCCTATGGACAATTTACAATCATCAATCGACCTAATCTGCAGGTTTTTTGACTGTGGGAGGAAACCAGAGTACCCGGAGGAAACCCACACAAGCGCGGGGAGAACATGCAAGCTCCGCACAGAAAGATTCCCGACCCTAGAATCGAACCCAGGACCTTCTTGTTGTCAGACGACCGTGTTATCCACTACGCCACCGCGCCACGTTTTAAGGATCATTCATTCATTCATCTTCTTACCCGTTTTCCCAAATTCGTCACAGGGGTCTGCTGCGCCTATGCAAGCTCACATAGGGTGAGAGGTGGGGGTTACACCCTGGACAGGTCGCCAGTCCATCCCAGGGCAACATATAGACAAACAACCAGTCACACACACACTCCTATGGACAATTTAGAATCACCAATTGACCTAATTTGCATGTTTTTGGACTGTGGGAGGAAACCAGAATACCCGAAGGAAACCCAAGCAAGTGCGGGTTGAACATGCAAACTCCGCACAGAGATCCCCGCCCGAGAATCGAAGCCAGGACCTTCTTGTTGTGAGGTGACCGTGCTGTCCACTACGCCATTGCGCCACGTTTTAAGGATCATCTGAACCATAATTTGTATTTTGACTGATAAAAGTTAGACATTCCCTAAACTAGGAAACGTTCATAACAAAACAATTTTATATGAGCATTAATAGCAAGTAATATAAATATTTACTTTGGCACATACAGTATGTAGCTATTTATAATCAAATTACAAGACTTGGCATCTTGGCACATTGTTACTTAGTTTTTTTTAAATACAGACATTACAATTATGTCTTGAAATCAATGATATTGATATACAGGGTAATTGTGTTTTTATTCTTATAAAACCCATGGATACAATTGTAATACAAGCAGTAAATAACAATGGATCAAGTAAAATGCACCATAAAGTGCTCAGAATGGAATTCTCAGAAATATCATTCATAAGGTTATAAAAGTAGAAAAACAGAGAAAATGTTTGGCTACAGTTGGATTTAACATTCTTAGAATGTCTTTATCCAGCCTAGATTGTGGATTCCCACACAACACATTGCATCTGTTGACTATCCAAGCTAACAATAGATTGTTGCGGGGTATTTTGCCCGGACGTTTCATCTGTGCACACGAGCGCTAATTCCGATTGAGGGTTTTGGTTTGTGTCACAGCAGAGCATCAGATTACACTGACTATCACAGGGAAGTTCACACTCAGTGACCAAATGTTTTTTGTCATTGGAGAACTCGGGCTGGATTGTGGTAGCATGGATACCTTGTTCATGAAATAAGGTTTTGATGCACTTGGCTGTGTCCATATAGGAGATTGGGTCTTGGCACTTAACATGTGCTGTGGCAATGATGCGGCTTCCGGCCAGCTGCCAGATGTGCAGCTCATGGACGGCCAGAACCCCCTTAAGACTCTTCAGTTTTTTATTCAGTGTCTGTATGTCAATCTGTTTTGGTACAGATTGCAGTAGGATGAGAGTGGACTTCTTCAGCAATGGGAAGGTGGTACAGAGCAAGATGACCACCATGATTATACAGAGCGTAGGATCTATGTACAGGACCCAGCACGGTCCAGCTACCGAGACCACACTGGTGCTGTTGCTGTTGATCAAGTCTGTATTTACATGATTTTGGTCAGAGCTATTGAAACATGGGTTAATACACAGCCTCTGATTGTCACATGACTTCCACACATAATTGAAAATGAGAGCATTAACCACTACAATGATTGAACCAAGGGCATCGCCCAGAACATGTAAAAAGACTCCATGCATGTTGAGCTGGGAAGATGAATCATGCTCTGATTTCTTCTGTGAATTTTTTCCATTCAATGGCATTTCCACACTATGTTTGGAAACAATATCTGTAAAATATATATATAAAAAAAGGTTAAGTTTACAAAGTGACTTTCTAATGTTTATAAAAACATTATTTAATCCCATGCTCATTTTCTGCTTCCCATTGATAGATAGCTAATTAGGCTATATTTTATTCTAATAATGAGAGACAGAATAACAACAAACTGCTTAATATTTTTTTTGTTATTTGACCCCTTTGCAAATCAACACATGGTACTCAGGTTTCCTCCAAAAACGTGTACATAAGGCTGTTTGCTGATTCAAAATTTCCCATACAAGTGAGTGTGTGAGGTTGTTCATCTGTGCGGCCCAGCGAGAGACTGGAGATTATACCTCTGCCTTTCGCCCTACTGTATGTGCACTGGAATAGGCTTGAGCAGACTCCAATAACTCCAAAGTAAGGAATAAGTGGGTTAGACGAATGAATAAGTGAACAAACAAACGAAAGAGTGAACAAATGAATGAATGAATGGTTTTGTAGCCCATGATGGAGTATCAAATACATATTTCTATTTATAACCTTTTTTTCTGGATATTTTTGTTATTGTCCTGCCTCTTGTTGTTAGACTAAACCTACTATTAAAACTATATATTATCTTCATTATATACATTATAATCATTTCTTTGTCAGTACAAAATGAGCAGGAGATCAAATGACTTTTTCTATTATTGTATTTAAAAAAAAACAACACTATTGTTGTTGGTAATTTAAATGCTCATCGAGTAAAAGTTAAGCAAATAAAAGTTTAGAAAGGATTTATCAGAGCAGTACAGTGTTAATCAGAAAAAATCAAGCGATAAATTATTGTATATCTCAAAGTCGAACTGTAAGAATATGAATACAATTAAACATAATATATAAAGATTAGTGTATAAATGCCTTCTTCAAACTGAACATTGTGGAGATTTTGGCTCTTCAACCACAAATCAGAAGCGTTCCCTGCTGATGCTTCTGAAAAAGAACAAAAAAAAGTGTTTGATTGTTGGTAGTTTGTTAGAAGAGAAAATAATGTTTAGAAGAAGAATAAAGAGGAGAAATCTTCTTCTTCTTCTTCTTCTCCTTTCGGCTGCTCCCGTTAGGAGTCGCCACAGCGGATCATTCTTCTCCACCCTACCCTGTCCGCTACATCTGCAAATCATGACTGTTATAAGGGTAAATTATGTTAATTAAATATATAAGTGTTTGCCAAGAGTAAAATGGTTTTATTATAAGAGTAAGCAATGTTGGAAAAGAAAATGTATATCTTAAGTTTAAGGTTCAAGGTTTTTACTGTCACTGCTTCCATTTGTATAAAATATCAGCAGTCAGTGAAATAAAAACAGGTTTTGTATTAAAGTAAGTTTATTTATAACAATTATCTGTGAACACATGCTATATCTTTGTAGACATCTAACTTCATATACATGCAGCAGCCCAAATCAAGCTGTTGAAGGCTCTAGAACTTTGTTAAGTAGGCTGAAGGCTTAAGTGGATGTTTTTACAGTTGAGACTTAGACTAGTAAGGCAGATGTAGTAGTTAGCATGGGTGCCTCACAACTAGAAGGACCCGGGTTTGATTCCTGGGACGGGGATCTTTCTGTGCAGAGTTTTCATGTTCTTGTGTGGCTTGGGTGAGTTTCCTCCGGGTATTCCAGTTTCCTTCCACAATCCAAATACATGTACATTAGGTTGATTTGTGATTCTATATTGCCCGATGGATGTGTGGTTGTTTGTCTATATGTGCCCTGTGATGGACTGGCAGTTTGTTCATGAATTAATGAATAAGCAGGTAAGATGATGATAATAATAATAATAATAATAATAATCATAATAATAATAATAATAATAACCTTCTTTAACTGGAACAGCATCCCTTGCTGATGTGATTGATTTCTCCGAGCTGCGGTCACCTATGCCGTGAGAATGTCCTTTAGCGTAATCCCAGAACAGTAAAAGCCCCACCATGTTGACAATGAGTCCGGCCACTCCGACCCACAGCACAACATGTAATTGCCCAATCTGTCTCGGCTGCATGTAGCGCTCCACCGCCTCCAGTAAGATGGTGAAACAGAGCGCAGTTAGAAACACGGCGTTGACCAGGGCACCGATGACTTCTGCACGAATCCAGCCGAAGGTGTTGAAATTAGTTGACGCGGTTCGAGCCGCCAGTCTGACCGCAACCAGCCCCACGAGCAGCGCGATTACATCCGACAGCATGTGGAAGGAATCGGACAGCATCGCCAGAGAGCCGGTTATTCGACTCACCACCACCTCCACCACGAAAAAGGACACCGTGAGAAGGAACATAGCCAAAAGTTTCGCTTGCTTCTGTTTAAAATTCATTGTTTCCTGCTACAAATTCCGACATTAGACAGATCATAAGGCACCTCCACTCGAACAGCGTTAAATACGCTTCATTAACGCGTTTCGCGTAACAAATGACCATCAAGCGCAACGTCACAAAGCGTTGTCGCCATGGTAACGTTGAAGAAGCCACGTTATAAAAGCTATAGGAGCAAGACAAGTGAAAGTTGTCAACGCATATCATAATAATAATAATAATAATAATAATAATAATAATAATAATAATAATAATAATAATAATATATTCCACTTCTTACCCGCTTGTTCCCTAATTCGGGGTCACGGGGGTCTGACGGAGCCTATCCCAACCCACATAGGGCGAGGAGTACAACCTGAACAGGTCGCCAGTCCATCACAGGGACACACATAAACGAACAATCACTTACATACACATTCACTCATATGGGCAATTTTAGATTCATCAACCTATTGTACATGTTTCTGGTTTGTGGGAAGAAACCGGAGTACCCAGAGGAAACCCACGCAAGCGCGGGAAGAACATCCACACAGAAACTCCACACAGAAAGATCCCCGTCACAAGAATCGAACCCGGGACCAGTAATAATAATAATAATAATAATAATAATAATAATAATAATAATAATAATAATACTGTCCAGGGTGAACCCCTGCCTCTCGCCCTATGTGCGCTGGGACAGGCACCAGGGAATAAGCGGGTAAGAAAATGAATGAATGAATGAATGACTAATAATAATAATAATAATAATAATAATAATAATAATAATAATAATAATAATAATAAAGAAAAAACATTCCGATAAGATAAATGGCTATTGACTCTTCAGAAACCTGACCGGAGTGACATCATTTAATCGTCTGATGATGTCATCTGAAATGATAAGACTTTATTAAGTAAAAACAATCATATGAGCTTGAATTAATTCACACATTATACACACTGCTTCACATTCAGTCTCAATATTACCATGATGATGACATAGTATAAGCTAAACAGCTAATACTGTAGTTGCTGTTATTTTTGCGGTTATTATTATAATTATTCATATTAATATTAGAAAAATACAATAATAGAAAGAATCTGAATTCATCAATGGTTTACTGTATTTGTATGATTACTATTATTATAAGTGTTATAATTATAAGCAGTCTTTATATAATAGTAATGGTGTTCAGAGTGCCGACGCTCTATTGTGTGTGTGTGTGTGTGTGTGTGTGTGTGTGTGTGTGTGTGTGTGTGTGTGTGTGTGTGTGTGTGTGTGTG
>JAOTRA010000002.1:5493269-5507945 GCA_026260255.1 Pseudolaguvia tuberculata | reverse complement strand
GGGGCTACATGCCCCCAGTAGGGTCTCCCAAGACAAACAGGTCCTACGGGACAGGCCAGACAAAGCGCAGTCCAATTTACCCCTTATGAATAGTGTTAAAACAACGCCAGTGACGTCGCCCGGTATGGCGCAACCGGGGCCTCACGCTGGAGCCAGGCCCGGGGTTGGGGCTCGTGTGCGAGCGCCTGGTGGCCGGGTCTTATCCCACGGGCTCAGCCTGAAGGAGTGACGTGGGGCCGACCTCCTGTGGACTCACCACCTGCAGGAGGGACCGTAAGGGGCCGGTGAATTGTGGATGCGGTCGAAGACTGGGTCCTCGGCGACCCAATCCCCGGAATTCTGGGATGTATGAGAGAAAAAGGGTGGGGCTTTCATGAAATATCAGTTAAAATGGATTTGAAAAAATTGCAAACGAAAGGATGTTTCCACATAATTTATTCTAGTATTTGTCCAAAATAATTCATGTGTTCAGACTGTGCCTGCTTTTTGTATAGTGCAGCAAGTTTACCACCAAGATTATAATTAAAGCAGGTGATTGACTGAGAAAGGCTTAGCTTTCCCTGATTACAGCAATCAAATTTGAGGTTATGTAATATGCAATTAGCTATTGAATTTTCCTCACTAAAACCATTTCTTGCTTCCTCAATGAATGATTTGCTGCTCATAACTGCTGGGTTAAAGGATCAGTGTGGTCCACGGCAATTTAAAAATGACGCACTTGACGTTCTCTAGATCAGCAACCAACAAAAAGCTTACATGCATGGCATATGTATGTACAGAGAAAATTTGTTAATGTAGCCTTCAAAATAAATAAATACATAATTGATATCATACATTTTTATTAGATTGTAATTATAGTGAATACAAATTAATTCATTAATTCATTCATTTTCTTACCCGCTTATTCCCTAATTCAAGGTTACGGAGGTCTGCTGGAGCCTATCCCAACGCACACAGGCAAGAGGCAGGGGTACACCCTGGACAGTTCGCCAGTTTATCACAGGGCACACATAGTCAAACAACCACTCACACACACATTCACTCCTATGGGTAATTTTGACTCAACCTAATGTACATGTTTTTGGACGGTGCGATTACCCACAGGAATCCCACGCAAGGGCTGGGAAGAACATGCAAACTCTCGCCGCCCCAATACAAATTCACTAGTTACAAAAATATTTTAACACCCATAGCCAGAAACTCCTGTCTTAGCCTTACCCTGGAGTATGTTTATCCGCTGCCGATTATTAAATCAGTATGTAGTAAAATCAGTAGGGATTAGATGTTTAGCCAAAAATCATATTCGGTCATGTATCATGTCAGCTTTGTAATACAGATCAAACCCTATTGAGCTTAGAGTGGCTCATGAGATTTTTTAAATTTTGTGTACAGCAGGTCACCTTGTTTCCTCTGCATCCCCCAGCATTCCCTTGGCACGTATCGTAAATCTGTGTTGTGGAAACGAATGATGTCATGAACTCGAACCGAATACATTCTTTAGTAGCACATAACATGCAGTAATAATGTACCTGTGATTGCCTTTAATAAGTCTTGAGTTTAAAACAGTGTTTTCTGGTCTCATTTTTAAAGAAATATTTAGAATAGAACATGTGGGATCGTGTGTCGGATGCTGGGAATCAAATCCACAATCTTCTGGTTAAATGAGAGATTTAAGAAAGACTGTCTCAGACAGATATGTAACACAGACAGGTTAGACTCATTTATTAAACGTATTACATTTAATAAACGTTGTACAGAGACAAAATCCAGTCTGTTAGTTTAAAGCTTGGTTGTTATATTTGTGTTGTAGGCAGAATAATTGTGTCCAACAAAGAAGATTTGCGGAATGGCGCCCTCTGGTGTTATTCATTGATGCATCAGCTATTTTAACCACCTGATTATTATAGTCTTGTGTCATCTTGTATTTAATTTGCATTGTTTAAACTCCTTCTATTCCCCTGTATTTTTGACTCAGGTACTCGAAAAGTACCCAAACACACCCATGAGTCATAAAGAAATCCTGCAGGTCATTCAGAGAGAACGACTTAAGGAAATAAGGTGAGGATAATGTCTCATTATCTCTACCAATTAACACCTCTAATAAATATATTTCTTTTTTTTGGCAATGACCTTTTTCTCTTCCAGAAGGTAAGATTATGTGAGAGTTTTCCTCTTTGTCTTTTACACTAATTACCAGATAGCAGATGTTTTGTATGAGTTTACCATCTCTCAGTTTTACAGATTTTCAAAATGGTCTTAAAACCAGTGAAGTTAAAGGCAGAGTCACGATTATTTTGTTTTTTGTGGTAGAAGATTTCCACCCCTGTTTCCATTTAATGTCTCTCTATCTTGAGCTTGGTTGCAGAAACGTCTAATCATTGTGAAATGGTATCCCAGTATAAGGTGTTGGCTACTAATTAGAAGATCAGAGTTACCCACGATTTGTTCAGTATTATAAAGATAAATATATGTCGATTTGTATAAGGGCATCTGCTAAATGTAATCAAATCATGATGCATTCTCTTTTTCAAGTTTTTAAAAAACATTTTTTTCGGTAGTACAAAATACATGCACATAATGTTAAACTGCACCATTTTATTGTACGCAGTGGGACTTCTCCCCTCGCCTGTCTCAACGCCATGCTCCACACAAACTCCAGGGGTGAAGAGGGGATTTTCTACAAAGTTCCTGGTCGAATGGGAGTTTATACACTGAAGGTGACTGTGCTGTTTTAATGAGATTATTCAACATCCAATTCAACACTATATTATGTTCTAATAAAAGCACTTGTGCTATGCTTGTCATCCTGTGTCTGTGCTACAGTGTTCTCACACCATCCCATCAAATAGCTGGTGTCACATCATTAGTCAGACTGAAAACATAGCCATTGTTGTTTTTGATGTGCGAGATTGTCAGTAATAAGCATTTACCCGTGTGTCATGCACACTGTGCAATCATAACTCATCTAAAGAGAAACAGAATGACTCATTTAGATAAACCATACTCTGAATTCTCTGCATTTGTGTGCATGAACGTACTGTTTAAACAGAAGGACATTGCGGATGTGGTGAAGCAGCTGTCAGAGGAGGCTTCCGAAGACAATAGTGATATGTCTGACACGCGGAACACAGAAAGCAACAGCAGTGGCAGCAGCAAAGCAGGCAGTAAAGGACGGTTAAAGAGACGAGGTACACCATTGTCTCATTATTCTTATGTTTCCTAATTACAGTGTGTACAGTCATAATAACAACTTGCAATTCACAACATTCATTCATTCGTTCATTTTCTTACCTGCTGGTGCCTATCCCAGCTCACATAGGGCGAGAGGCGGGTGTACACCCTGAACGGGTCGCCAGTCCATCGCAGGGCAACACATAGACAAACAGTTATTCACACACATTCACTTTAGAGTCACCAATCGACCTAATCTTAATTTTTTGTGGACTGTGGGAGTAAACCAGAGAAAACCACGCAAGCACGGGAAGAACATGCAAGACTCGGTATTCGAACCCGGGACCTTCTTGTTGTGAGGCGACCGTGCTAACTGGCCCCAATTCATACCAATTAGCACAAATAATATATGGTCATGTGACCGGTGAACAGGTCAATAAATAAATTGTAGTAAAATTGCATTAAAAAGAGGCCATTTTATTCTTTATTTTATTCATAGTTATGAATGATAATATTCATAAAGATATGAAAAATGGATGCAAGGTAATAGAAGAGATGTATTTAGAGCAAATGAATAGACACAAATCATGTGAAACACGAGTGGTTAGTCCTCCAATTATCAGTGTCAAAATGGGGAGAAAAAAGTCTTGGGTTGTGGTTTGTCGAGTATGATGTACTTTATATGGAAATCATCTTAAAAAAAAAATCAAATGTTCACAAATGTCCAAAATAAAGCCCCTATGACAAATCAACAATAAATAAATAAGTGCTACAGTAGCAGAAGGAGGAGGAGGAAGAATGAAGGGAAAATAGAAGCAAGCTTAACAAGCAATCTCCATCCAGCAGTAGGAAGTGTTAGACATGAAAGCGCATAGCAAATCTTAACGTTCCAGATTAAATGGGTTTCTCCGATTGGTCAAAATTTAGTTGTCAATTTCACATGGTCTCCCACCACAGCACACTGCGCTCTGATAGAGCTAAAAGGTTTGCTTGCAATTAATTTACTGTAAAGCTTCCAACTGCTGGTCGAAAATTGCTTGTTAAGCTCTCTTCCTTCTGTATCTGTATCTCTCTCATCTATAATCCAGTAGTATTTACTTGTCATGATGGGTTCACTTGTGATTTCTATTATTTTGTCGATTTGTTATTGTGCTTTTATTTGTGGACAATTATTTTTTTTAAGAAGCCAATTTCCTTACAATTGACATTATACTGCAATTTTCTCCCTCCTTATTAATAAGGTTATTACCTTGTTATTATTATTATTATTATTATTATTTTAAGTCGCCTTAAAACACCCAATTAAATTAAAGTCTATAACATATATTTTCATGGTGTTACATTCATAACTGTAAATCCTCTGTTTTTACATCAGTCACATAGTTGTTGGTTGTGCTGGGGAAATGTATCCTTTTTGGATTCTTGTCAGAACACTGCTTATTTGGCATAAGGTCTCTGAAGTTGGCTCTGAAGTTGAATTAATTATAAATCTTCTACTATTAATTGCTAATAAGTGGGCAGTTCCAGAATTGCTATGTAAACACATGTCATGAAACTACCCACCGCCATGGTTAACTGAAGTTAATATACCTTTCAGTTGCCTCACAACAAGAAGGTCCTGGGTTCGAATCCCGGGCCAGGATCACTCTGTGTGGAGTTTGCATGTTCTCCCCGCGCTCCCACAGTCCGAAAACATGCAGATTAGGTGGATTGGTGATTGTAAATTGTCCATAGGAGTGAATGTGTGTGTGAATGGTTGTTTGTCTATGTGCTGCCCTGAGATGGACTGGCGAACCGTACAGGGTGTAACCCCGCCTCTCACCCTATGTATGCTGGATAGGCGCAGCAGACCCCCCGTGACCCCGGATTCGGGAATAAGCGGGTAAGAAGATGAATGAATGAATGAATGATAATGTGCAGATAATTTTTTTCCAGCAGTCTGGTAAACAGTACATTCTTTAACTACTAATTAAACAAAATCAAGTAACCCATGTTAGAAAACATTCATTCATCTTCTTACCCGCTTGTTCCCTAATTCAGTGTCACAGGGTTCTGCTGGTGCCTATCCCCACGCAAATGGGGCGAGAGGCAGGGTACACCCAGGACAGGTTGCTAGTCTATCACAGGGCACATATAGACAAACAACCATTCACACACATATTAACTCCCATGAGCAATTTAAAATCACCAATCAACCTAATCTGCAAGTTTTTGGACTGTGGGAGGAAACCAGAGTACCCGGAGGAAACCCAGGCAAACGCGGGGTGAATTTGCAAACTCCGCACAAGAAGATTCATAGCCCGGAATTCGAACCGGGACCTCCTTGTTGTGAGGCCACCAAATTCTATTTGAATATTAATTTAATTATGTAAACACAGAATTTAATATTTTTTCATTTGACCTGTTTTAATGGTTAAACATATTCAAGTTTAGGTTCCTATTAGTCACATAGATTAACCCAGCCTTTATACCGGAAATGTTTTTTTCTGCACAAAAAGCCCACTTCCTCATCTTCAGATACAGAAGAACTGTAGAGAGCTAATATGTACAGAGCTAATATGTAGCTCAGTGTATCTTGCAAATTGATCAGTTTTACCAAATGATGCATTCTCTCAAATTCGGAGAAAATTGCACCAAATACAGTAAGTGTAATTTTTTAAGTGATCTTTTTAGCGAACATTCGAAAATGTTTGATAAAGCAAGTGTTGCAGAGACAAACAGGATATAATCTTTCAAAAGCTGAATAACACTATCGCTATACTTCTGTTTAAATGAGTCAGTTTTAAAAATTTGATCAACACTGCACATTATTTTAGCTATATTTCTATCTTAATATACATCTGTTAAAGGTCACTGTATTATTATTATTATTATTATTATTATTATTATTATTCAGTTTTCTAGGGCGCTGTGGTATAGTGGTTATCACGGTCGCCTCATAACAAGAAGGCCCTGGGTTTGATTCCCGGGTCGGGGATCTTTCTGTGCAAAGTTTGCATGTTCTCCCCGCGCTTGCGTGAGGTTCCTCTGGGTACTCTGGTTTCCTCCCACAGTCCAAAAACAAACTGTACATTAGGCGGATTGGTGAGTCTAAATTGCCCATAAAAACCCAGCACAATCCAGCGCATCTTTAGTGCCGTTCCCAAAACCAGATAAATGGGAGGGTTGCGTTAGGAAATTGAATCACGGATCACGGGGTGAAAAAAAAAAAGGTTTCTTTAGGCAGATGTTCAAATGAATTGTAATCAGCTGTTTTCACGAAAGGTGCAAAATACTGATAAGTGCACAATGTACGTTTTGAAAAACTGAAATTCTAACTCAGCACTTTTACAAAAAATTATCTGTTACAAATGATGTATTGTTCATCTGAGTAGAAGTGACCTTAATTAACTCAGAGAGAGAGAGAGAGAGAGAGAGAGAGAAAGCGAGAATGAGAAGTAAATGCGTGTATGTATTTGCTTATGCCTGGCGAAGTTAAAAGCAGTGTTCTATATCATAGGGCCGGCAAATTTGCAGTCACAGCCATCTTCCCCACAATCTCGCTGCTCTTCTCCTTCAGTCTCCAGCAGCAAACTCATCTCTTGCTCTCAGAAACACAGCAAAAAAGCACTTAAACAGGTGCAAATATCACACCATTTTTTCTTTATTTGTTTGTATATGGAGATATGTGTAATGTGTGTAATGTAATAAATATACATTCTATAACAAAGCATTTGCCGCTTACAAATAGTCATTCAAATTACATCAATAATATCCTATGACACATCTAGCAACAAAACACTGCCTTCTTTGCGCTTTCAGGCACTGAAACAACAGCAGCAAAGGAATCAGCGGCGTCAGTGTGGCATCCCAAATGCCTCCAGCCCACGACTTCTACTTAAATCTGTTAAAAATTTGACCGAAGCAGCATCCTCCAAAACTGGTATAATGAAATTTGCATACGTTGATTCTCTTTTGTTTAATTTATGTTATTTGGATTATAACATTTTAGTCAGGTTTGTTGAAACACTACTACTAATAATAAGTATCTAGTAAATATCTAGTAAATCCATGCTTCTGCTTGTTGTAGGCTGGGAACTAAAACAGTCAGAGCGTTGCCCTGCCAGCCCCCAAAACCCCACTTCCAGCACTTCCTCCTCTGTCAAAGCCGACGCGTGCCACCCCGTAGGCTCCAGGAAGATGTCTCAACGTTCCAGTCGGCTCAACGCCCGTAAGAGTTTTATTAGTCAAAGATAAGAACAACTGTTTACATTATCTGTAGTTATCCGAGATAACAGTTTTGGTCCTTTTTAGGCCAGTTAAAACGAACCAAGTGTGAGATCGACGTAGAAACACCAGATTCCATCTTGGTCAACACAAATCTCCGGGCTCTAATAAACAAACATACATTTTCTCTGCTGCCCCCAGACTGTCAGCAGAAACTCCTAAAGCTACTGCCAGAGATCGACCAGCAGGTACATGAACAGTGGTTAATAATGGATGCTCAATGTTCATATAATGCCCAAAGCAAATGATTGCTCTAATTGCTCTAACTGACAAAGCAGTATCATCCTGTGTTCTAGTCATGCATGGACGGACTCCTGAGAGTAACTAGTTCCGCTTTGAACAATGAGTTCTTTACATCTGCAGCACAATCTTGGAAGGAAAGACTAGCAGAAGGTATGTTTCTTTATTTTATTTTCATTATTTGTAAATCATAAAGATGTAAATTATAATCTTAATATGCTATGTGGTTTTACCTCCAGGTGAATTCACACCAGAATTAAGACTAAGGATTCGACAAGAGATTGAAAAAGAGAAAAAAGTGGAGCAATGGAAAGAGCAGTTCTTCGAAAATTTCTATGGTGAACAGTGAGTGTGTTTATTTTACCAGGTGTCAGTTCGTAGAAGCAGGAAATAATGGGGCATTTTAGACTATAGGAAATGTATAATGCAATGCAATATTCTTTTTTCAGATCTGGTTTAAGCCTTAAGGAATCCAAAGATCTAACAGAGAAAGAAAGTCTTTCTACGCCGGCTAAAGATGAACCCATGTCTAGAAACGCAGAGGCTAGCACAGAAGCACAAAAACCAAATTACACTGTTGAGGTCACTCACAAGGAGCTGCGATCAAGAGAAGTGAAAATGTTACTGTCTATTAACCATCCAGAACCAGAGTCCCTTCATACTGAGCCAGTTAGAGAAAGTCATTTACCTCCTGATAAATCACCTTCAGACCCAAATATCAATGTGCCTGTGGTGCAAGAAGAATTTACCCCTCCTGCAAAGAAAGTCATTGACCCATTACCATCAAGTGCAGACGACAAGGTGCAAGAAAGCAGGTCTAGTAGCCCATCACCTCCCCAAGAATCTAGTTCTAAGGAAAATGATAGCAATGAGAGTGAATCTATGAAGGTGGAGAGTGAATCTATGAAGGTAGAGGGCGTTTGGTCACAAGCATCTGAAGTTAGTACTCAGTCACTGAAGCGAAAACTAGCCAGCGAACAAGAAGTAACAGAGAAAAAACCACGGGTTGCAGAAGTGTCTGCAAAAACAACGACAAAAAGGTCATCCTCAACAACAGCTTTGGTAACTGCACAACACAAAGTTCCCCCACTTAAAGTAAGGTTTTACTTCTACTTCAAATTCACAATTTAGTTTTATTAGTTTATGAATTTAATGTCATTATCTACATACTGAAGCTGGTTCCAAATTTTTCTAGATCCCGGTGTCACGAATCATGTCCGGCCCTGGAGCTCCAAGCCCTGTGTCTCCAAGGACTTCTCACCCTTTGACACCACCCAGTATTCGTCCAGGATGCACTGGTGCACGCACTTTAGCTGACATCAAAGCTAAAGCCAAGCTAGCTCGGGAACAGCGTGCGGCAGCAGCGGCAAGTTCAAAACGTAGCGAATCCACTTTGGGACCTAGCTCATCTGGATGTACGTCCTCACCTTCCCCAGCCCAGTCTTTGTCAGAAGAGTTTTCACCAGCAAGCAGTAGAAGCCAATCCGTATCTCCAGAAAAGATTCTATTGGTTTCTCCTGTCCCCGAGAGCACAGGAGTTCCCTCACACACATATTTTTCTTTGGGCGCAATTCCAAACTCTAGCACAAACCATTATTTTCCCCAAAAAGAAAACTGGTCTGTTCTGGAGTCTCAAATTGCACCGCATACTACAAATCTCCCTTTATTAAAGGAGAATTCTGTTTTCCTCAGTGTTGGTGGAATGCTAATGCCATCTTCAAATATGATGGCATATATCCAGAAAGCACATGAGCCACCTTTGCCAGGGACCTCTGTAATTAAATCTAGCTCGTCAATTCCTGCTAATAATCCGTTGGTTGCTCAGCTTCTTCAAGGTAAAGAAGTTCCCCTAGAAAACATTCTTACAAAACCGCCCGCCAAAATAAATGTGCACTTGGCACCGGATAGAGCAAACTTGGTTGTAAAGACATCAGCGATGGAGAAGAATATCGCTGTGAATTCAGAGGGTTTGAATAGATCTAGACTGCTGAATTATTCTGGGAGACCTGAGACTTGTTTAGAAAAGCTGGACAAGAACACCCAGGAGAAAGTTCTTCACGTCATAAAACAGAGAAGCCAACATAGCCTAATCCGTCAGACATCCCAATTTGATCCCTGTTCACTTGGATATTCAGAAAGCTCTATTGATCAACCCAAGTTCCGAATTGGCCTCATTGGGCGAAAAAGGGTGTCCAAACCTGCCATGACAGGACACTATCTTCTGAATATTTCAACATATGGCAGAGGGTCTGAGAGCAGCAAACGACCTCATTTAGCTAGCCTAAAAAGAGAAACTGTGGTAGTGGAAGAGAAAGATGCCATAGAACATAAAGAATGCCATCACACTTCTTTGAAAGGGCATGCCAACACTCCTGAGATGAAAGTTGAAGAGCAAGGACCTCTCATCCACAGACCACAGACTGTGCTAGGATTCCAACAGGGTCCTCAAATAAAGTTGGAGTCTCAATCGGTAAGTTGTTTGCCCACTAAAAAAGAAGTTGGTACTTCTAAAAGAACCAAAGAAATATCTCCAAGATTGCACCTTGACACTAGTAAACAGGGTATCTCAGGACTTCATCCTTCAGGTGACTGTAAGCCAGAAGTAACAGCCTTCCAGTCACAGAAGTCACAGAATGGCCAAGAAACTATGACTGGTACTTTCTATGGTAGCACTATCAGCATGTCTATGCCTCACTCAATAAATCATAGCATCACAGACTCTGGTGTATCTCCTACGGTTACACACAGTAATGAGAACACCAGCGAGGGGATGATGTCATTTTCGGTGACTGTTACTGCCATACCTGCAGGTCACCTTCTCGACCAGGGTAAAGGTGAGACCTCACCTGAGCAGGCTTTTATAGAAGCTTCTGGAATAGAAGACGTTCAATCGAAATGCTACTGTCGGCTTAAAGCCATGATTATGTGCAAGGGATGCGGGGCTTTCTGTCATGATGACTGTATTGGACCCTCCAAACTGTGTGTCTCCTGCTTGGTGGTACGATAATGTTGATGAAAATGGTAGATTTTCTGACTAAGGGGCCGTTCACATATCATGTCTTAGGCGCTGTTAAATTTGTTATCTAAATATAGATTTTCTGCAAATGCATGCAAATTGCGAATGCTTGCTGCATTCTGAAAAACTATGAGAAAAAATACTTTTCAGAATGTTGCAAGTTTCCCCACGTGACATTGAAACCTCAGTAGTACATGGAGCACATGTAGGAGCAGCTTCAGGTCCCACAAACCCCTGACACCCCTTTGTCTTCTGTAGAACATTAGTGAAATACATCATGGTTTCTACATTTTTGAACAATTGGGTGCACACACACTTTTTCTTTTCTTTGTAAATAAATCTTGTACCAGACTTACAACTTTGATAGTGGAAAGCCATTGGTTCTGGTAATAATAAAAAGCCCAGCGGATGGTTGCTTATCAACGACCGGAGCAAATAAGGGTTGGAAATAAGGTGAAAAAGACGTCCAGCATTTTTTATGCATTGTTTTGCCACGACATGTGAACAGCCCCCAAGTGTGAAACTTCACAGGAATAGTGAACTTGTCACTGTGCTAAAATGGCTTTATGCTGTTCTCTGGAATTCCAGACATTTGGTATGTACACGTACATAATGTGTGCAGTGTTTGATTATGACTTTCTCTCAGTTCATGTACTGGCATCTAAGCACCTTGTTTTAGATGCAAGACTTCTTGATTAGTGGCAATATATGAATGCTGGTCATGTTCTTATTTTTATTTTAGAATTGAAAGTAATGATATCCTACTATTTTTGTAGAACTTTTAAAATAATTTCCTTTTAATACCGTGCAGCTTGTTGTACCTTATTCAGCAGAGCATTTCTGTTGAATACTTTAAGCCTTAGTAATTTAAGCCAAGATCCAGACAGCTAAAATTAATTTTTACTGATTAATTACTGTGAAATAAAAATGTACCAATTTAATTACTTGCCTTAAACGTAGGCTGAAAATACTACTTTCTTTTCTATGTGAGTCGCGACAGAGGTAAATATTAACATATAGTTATTTATGAATCAGAAGGGAATAAATACCACAGATTCGAACAAATGTAGATATAAAAACATTATTTTGGTTACTGAAAGTGGCAATAAATGATATATTTATTATAAGAATCGAATCTAAATTTAAAAAAGAATCAAAATCCCTTTTATATATATATATATATATATATATATATTCTTTTTAGCTCTGCACTTTTGTATCACAAATTAGAATAGAAGCTAAAGCACTTCTCTATGAAATCATGTAATGTTTCCTCTCAGGAGCAAAGCCAAGTCTTAGCCATTTTATGATTTGATGACAACGTTTCAAGATTGTAGATCTTCTTTTCAATTCTCATGAAGTCACATCTGTAGGTCGTTTGTTTAAATGTATGATGATTATTATAAGCCAATGGGCAATCTTTTCCTCATTAGACCAAACGTACACTTTTCTGATTAGATTTGATCCAGTTATACATTTTATCCAAACCATTGTTTAGAGCATATCGCACTATACTGCAAAAATCAGTATCTTTAAGATTGTCTTAATGGTCTAAGCCCTTCCAGTTATCAAATATACATATCGTATCCCAATTTCCTCCATCAAACACTACTAAGAAGTATAAATGAAAAAAGAATTGCATTTGTAATAAACATAATTTTTGCATTGTATAGTAATTGGTGCTCCTACCCACATCATCAGGTACCAGATCTGATCGGTTTGAAGTGTATTAATATTCATAGCATGTACAGAAAGCTGTGTATTTTCTCCACCTTTTACTATCAGCCATTTTTGTAAAAATCTCTGCCTCATAATTATAATAAATATAATTTTTGGTATTATATCAAAGTTAATTGGTGGGAATCGTCAGATATTAAGTCAATGTTTCTGTAGTTTTGTAAAGTAATATATTTTAATTAAAATATTTTAATATAATGAAACTACTATTTGCAATCAATTTTAGACAATGTTGAGACAAACAGGGTATCTACTGTGTCTTCTTTGTATTTGCTGACCTGTTTTGTACAAAACACTTTATACTGTTTTATTGTTTCTACCAGAATTCCCCTAATCTATTTTATGCGATTTAGTCTTACATTTATTAATTAAGCAACTTTTTAGAATTGTAAAAAATCCCAGTGAGGCATTAACCGGTATAATTTTATTTTTTTTATGTTTTCCCATTTTCCCCCTTAAAAAAATTCACAATCATAACTTAGGACAGTCTTTCCTTTTCCTCCGGAATTCCCGTGTATGTGTAAGCTCGCTTTATCACGTTTGGCTGTGATGTATAATTAGATTTAGCTGTATTGCGTGCGTGCGGGTGTCATTTTTATGTGATTTCTAAAAAAAATAATTGCTGTGCGGGTTGTAATTGTAAATAATCTGAATATACTGATAATATGCATTAATAAATAAATAAACAAATAAATATAATGTGTACTTTCAGTCACACACAATAGAGGCATGAAATAATGGTGCTAATTCTTTTCTGCTTCTTTTAATTTATCATTTTGTAGTGTTGGAAATTTTAGTTTCTGTACATCTGACAATGTACATGCCAATATTGGTAAAATTAATAATAAACAATTGTTATATTTCTATTAGACACAATGAAACATCTCAATATAAATAATGTTTTTAATGGCCTCTTCCTTTTAAGGGAGTTTTATTCTTCATGCATTATGTGACCTTATATACATTTCTTTGTCATAATTACAGCAATCACAATTACCCAGCGCTGAGTGAGTTCTTTAAATGTGTTGGCTTTATTGTTGCAATAACATTCTACAGTTGTATATAAAAAGAAAGCTGAATGTAATATACAAAACTGTAATCACACTTGTAAAGTAAAATGTGTTTTATCTGAATATTAAAAAAAAAATTAAAATACATCAGGTGAGCAGAAATAGTGTTTTTGTATTTTTCCATGTTCTTTATTTTTGCAGCTGTTTGGAATTATAATAATAAAACCAACTCACCGTTTGTATGGAGAATCCTTGTAATATCTTCACTGGCACTGGACAGTTTTCTTTTTTTGGACTGGTGATATGTCCATGATGTACCCCTCCTGCCTTATGCTCTTTTAGAGAGCAGACCCTGGTGGCCCTAAATTAAAGATTAAGCTGGGTTTTATTTTTTTGCCCTTATTGCTCAAGTTTCTTGGCACATGCTATTATAACACAAACTTCTATGACAGGGTGGTGTGATGCGGCACAATGTGAAGTCAGAGGACTGTTACACTTCAACATGAATTATTTTTCTGTAATTTTGCTTATATATTTATAAACACTCAATGAACATTTTCAACAAGTTCCTGTTTTTTGCACTGTACTGTCTATAAACCTGTAACTGGGAAGTGGTAGCCTAGTGGTTAAGGTGTTGGACTAGTACCAGAAAGACCGGGGTTCGATTCCCACCTCCACCAAGCTGTGGGCCCTTGAGCAATTGCTCAGTTGTATAAAAAGAGACCAAATGTAAGTCGCTCTGGATAAGAGCGTCTGCTAAATGACTAACTGTTACTTCCCTCACTACTTGCCTCGTGATTAAGGTTAAAATGTCAAAGATAGCAGAAAAGATGCAAAGTCATCTCTACTGAAGGCTGCGACCGTGTTTGACGAAATGTTCACACCATCATAATGGTGAAGCCTTTTAGAAATATTAAGCGGAAGTTTGACCATCACAACAATTCCTTTAAACAATTCACTTGGGTTATTTACTATATAGTCTTCTATATAGAGTTTCTAGCCCATGGTATGTTTCTAAAACAACAGGGTTTGGAGTGCGATTTACATCTGTAGGGTTTGATAGACACTATTATCCAGAGATGTATATTCTCCTCACACCACAGATATTGCACATTGCAATGTGGACCAAAGGCATGTTTTCAGTCTTCAAATATCTAAGACAGAGGTGTCAAACTCAAATACACAGTGGGGCCAAAATTCAAAACTGGAACAAAGTTGCGGGCCAACATCGATATT
>JAOTRA010000002.1:5466462-5480876 GCA_026260255.1 Pseudolaguvia tuberculata | reverse complement strand
CTCTCCTTCTCCTCCTTTGGCCAACAGTAGCCCAATTTCCACCGGTACCCTGTCGGCTAACAGTACATGTGGCGGTCATTGTTAACTTGGGCCGCGACCGATCCGGTATGAGATTCTGATTTGTGAGCCGCATACTTGATTTGGCGCAGTTTTACGCTGGATGCCCTTCCTAACGCAACCCTCCCCATTAATTCGGGCTTGGGACCGGCACTAAGAATGCACTGGCTTGTGCAACCCTAATAGCTGGGTTCTGTTGGCGCTGGGATAAGCTCCAGTAAATCCCTGTGACCCTGAATTAGGGGATAAGCATGTACAGAAGCTGAATGCATAAATGAACAAATGAATTAGTGAATAAATGTACAAATAGTGCAACTGTTAAGACTTAAAGATTTACATTCAAGTCATTTTCCCAGTTTTGGATCTTTGATTGTACAAAATATACACATGGCTCTGATTCATGGTTCTTTCTGGATCAAAGAATGGCTGTTATTATATTATTAGAGTTAAAACAAAAAAAGATTTTTTAAAAATAAAATTAAGCTTTTTTGAAGAAATATATTATATATTAAGCCTGTTAATTAGTACATTCTTGATGTAAGAAAAAAAGTCATACTGAGGTAATATGGTGGTAATAAACATTGTATATTTTGTATTTAGCTGCACTATTAATGTCTTGGGAATCTTTGCAAAATTTTACTGCACTTTATTTTTTATGCTAGAGATTCTTAATAGATCACTTTAGCCAACTAGAGGCAATATATTCATTGCTAATATTCTTGGAAGTCTTAGGTACGTGTTTACATGAATCTATCTTTATGTTTCAATCTACTAATCCCGGATACTATGGTTATCTGAACAGAATGTCCTGCCTAATGATCCATTTTTAAATACCTCATAAGTGGATTTCCATTTCTCCTTCAGATTAAAAATGGTTAAATCTTTACATAGCTACATAATATTGAAAGTTCCAAGTTAAAGATGCAAAGCTTTTAGAATTGCTCTGTATCTAAGTGCTCATTAATAAGCTGTAGTTCACTAAGTGCATACTTGGCATTTTCTCTGGACAGCACCACTCTGGAGAGTCCCAGCAGGCTGGATGAGGAGCACCGTCTTATTGCTCGCTACGCTGCACGTCTGGCAGCTGAAGCTAGCAATTCTACTGTGAGTTTGCATTCATACTTACAAACAGAACCTGAATGTGTTATCTTAAATCTCTCATATCCACCACCTGCTATTGCACAGCACTCCCAACAGTGCAGGAATTGAAAAGAAATAACACATCCGACACATTTATTCCGTTGATGTTTAAACTCAGTGGCCCTCGCCGCCATTATTGCCTGTATGATATCATTACCTCTCTAGTAGTTTTATGCGGTGCTAGGTTTTACTCTTGATCTTTATTTCAAAGCAGTGCCCTCCTACCGACCTGAGCTTCAACTTTGATGCCAACAAACAACAGAGGCAACTCATAGCTGAGCTCGAGAACAAAAACAGGTGACTTTCTGTTTTTATTGTGTGTAAATATAATGATGATATAATGGTAGTTTTTAGTTTATTATCATTATTAATACATTACTATGGGGAAATAGGGAGATCCTGCAAGAAATTCAGCGGCTGCGCCTGGAACATGAGCAAGCCTCACAGCCCACACCAGAGAAAGCTCAGCAGAACCCCACTCTGCTAGCGGAATTACGTCTGCTCCGGTACACACTCACACACATGCTGGCACACATTCAGATCTATAAATATCCAAAATGTCCTCTGCATTAAAGCTCAAATAACAGCATAGTAAACATTGGATTCCTGCAGCTAAGGTCTTCTTAGATAGGGAATGTGCTTTGAACACATTTCAGCTTAATTACCAATTTTAGACACCAGAGGGTGTCTAGGAGTTGTAAGAGATGTTCTTTGGCCCTGTTCCTTCACACACACCATACTATTATTAAGGAAATAAATGGTTTGTAACCCTTTAAAAGGGCACATGATTAATCAAAACAAATTATTATCCATCTATGCCCAGTAATTATTTTTCATTGGGTGTATGTTTGGATAGGCACAGAAAAGACGAGCTGGAAAAACGCATGTCTGCACTACAAGAGAGTAGGCGGGAGCTGATGGTCCAGTTGGAAGGCCTTATGAGACTGCTTAAGGTATATCTTTTTAGTAGTCCTGCCCATTTGTGTCTTTTGTAATGACTTAATTACAGCACACCATAATGTATTGACTTTTCTTTCTGCTCTCTCTCTCTCTCTCTCTCTCTCTCTCTCTCTCTCTCTCTCTCTCTCTATCTCTCACTCTCTCTCGCTCTTATTTTTGAATCTGTTTTATAATTACTGTGTCTGCCGGCTGACAGGATGAAGAGCAGAAGGGTGTAAGTGTTTCTCACTTTAGTCTTTCACATGATTTATTCAGAGTTATGCTATAACATTGTGTATTAAGATGTCTTGCATGTAAAGAGGTTAAACAGTGAAAGAAGAATAACTCGACTTATTTACTTTTAGTTGCTTTTCTATGACTAGGCAAATTAAGACAACTCTCAGTGCCTCATATGCAACAGTCCTGTATGTCCTATGTAAAGACATTTCCTACAACTGAATATATTCTAATGTTAAAGTATTTGTATCTTAAATAAAGTAGACCAACTTTAGTTAACTCAGGTGCCCTTTTAACTCTAAAACAAGTTGAAGGTCAAGTTTGATTCTTTTGCTTTCATTTCTATGCTTGGGCTGGCTGACCCATGCATATCCCTGCCAAATATCAGAGGCGTGCTTGCCTTTCATGTGAGCTAAACACCTCGCTTCTAATGTGACTGCAGTCTGGCTGGCCATCTGCTACCTGGCTGCATGCCAAAGCCCTTGGGTTCTGCACCAGTCTATAAAACAAAGTGCCCCTTTTCTTCATCTACCTCTCAATTCGCCTGCTCTTCTAATGGCACACACATGGTTCTCTGTGAGCGTGAGGCCAAATAAGGTGTGCTGTGAACATACACCACCAGTGTACTCTTGAGGTTTTGTGCAGATCAGATGTCTGTACTGTTGGTGTGTTAGAGCTGATAATATCGTCTGCATGTTGGCTAGCGCTTTGAAAGAACTGCAGTGTATCTCTGAGGAGTCAGGTTGCTACCCATCCAAAGTGAGATCTGCTTCCTGTTCTCTTTCTGTCAGCTTAACCCGGTTTCTCTGCTACAGGCTCAGACAGGCTCACCCCACTCCTCGCCCAGCCACAGTGCCAGTTGCACCATGCCCATGCCCATCCGCTCGACCTCAGCCGGCTCCACACCTACTCACACACCACAGGACTGCCTGGCCGGTGTCAGTGATGATGTTCTGGATGCCTTCTCTCAGGGTGAGACATCCCTGATATGGGCAACAAACAAACAACCAAGCATGAGAGTCTTAAAAATTTCACCCTTTTTACTGTTTCAGGTGTACCTAGAAATCTTCGTAATGATCTTTTGGTAGCTGCAGACTCAATCACGAATACCATGTCATCGCTGGTTAAAGAGCTTCATTCAGGTATTGCACTGTTTTCCATGTATTGAGTTATAGCCTTTCAAACTGAAATCATCCTAATATCCCCTAGTAATGTATTGATACTGATCAATATAAATTTAGTATTATACTTTTTGTGGATGCTGTTCTTAAACTACGTTCAACTTTACAGTTGATGACGGTCTGGAAGACGAAGAAGTGAACATGAGAAACGGAAGGGAAAAAGGTTAGTTAATTTGTGTTAGAAGTATTGATAAATGGTCTAAAGTTAAACATAGAACTAGGGCTTGTGAAAACACAAGAAAAGTGAAAATCACAAATCCAAACAACAGCCAGAGGTACTGGACTTTCCTCAAGAAAAATTTCACACTGTGATTACAGAGGTGTCTATGTTGCAGCAACACATTTTCAAAATGCCCACCGGGACGTGATGACTGAGTGTCATAGCAGGGAATGGCATGATTTGTCTGTTGGCCATGATGAAGGTTTGCTTATCAGTGTTCTTACCTAGATGAACATTTGGCCTAAGGATTGGAGGGCTGCTGCCCGTCAAGATACAGTATGTGCACTAGGAGTTTGCCCAGCTTTGAAAAGCTGGAAAGTCAATCATTTGATCAATCATCCTTACTTGGGTAAGGATCCTGAAATTATCCAAAAGGTTACCTGAGTTAACCTTATTTACTAAATATATGAAATACATATCATGCTAACATACAATTCCCTAAATCAGTTTACTGAAGTGATTTTTTTTAGAGCAAGGACCCTACAGCCGACTCTTAGGGAACACATATTTAAGGTAATATATATGGAATTGCTGTCCAAAGCTTACATAGTGCAATAGTTCTTTGTAACTGTTGTTTACGGAAAGATCTCAATCCTCGTCATACTGTAGGATTTCAGTTGTCATTACCAAATCGCCTGGCGTTTAATCTGAGACATGGTCTGTAAATCATGTTCTCTCATTTAATCTATTGCCTAGTTTGTTAAAGGCAGCCAAATAATATCCATTGCAATCAGTTTTTCCTCCAGTCACAACGGCCATTAATAAATACTGCCTCTCAACCAATTAACCATTAAAGACAACAGATTCTAGTTTTGAGGCATCCTTTTTGTCTCAGACAACCAAATCATGCCTAAAACAGCACAGTGAGTGTCAAGCTTAACATTGATAAAAGAAAATGTAGTATTTTTGGAAATAGGCAGCGCAACAATTCCAGCTGATGAAATGCTTAGACATTTGGGAAATAGTGTTGCCAGGATGTTGCCCTACTATTGAAGGCAAGTCAAATGCTAGATGGCCAGTTATAGACAATGCACCTTGTCTGTCTGTGTAGCTCTGCCAGGAAGTCCCACAGTTGGCAGCCTATACAGTGGCAGTCCAGTGGCCTGAAATTGTCAAAGCTGTGCACCTGTGCATTGACAATTGTTTTCTACATATGGATGTATTTATGACATTATAATATTTTCTTCTGGATTAAATGTGAATCCATTACACCTTGAAATGCAGCTGCAGTGTAGTTGTTTGCAAAGTTGGATTAATCCACCTGAGATGATTCAATGCTAGGTAAGTATTGTAGTGGAGTCAGGCACCGCGTCCCTAGAATGGTTAATGCCAAATCAGTGAGCTCATAACAGATGTCCATTTTGAAGGAATGAATACCTGTAGTTTTGTTGGCAAGAGAATAGCTCCATATTGCGTACATGTGTTCCAACAGTTGGCTGTATGATTGTGGTATTTTTGCTAATTTTCCTTTATATATAGATGATTCACACTGCTAATGTTCGATTAGGAGGGTTGTAAACCAACTTGGTAATTAAAGCAAACAGAAGGTGGAATAAAGAAATACAAAGTCACAGTTAATACCAATATCTGGCATAGACTGCTGGTTTATTCTCTCTCTTCAGAAGACAGTACATAATGACAGATTATGTATTAATAATAATAATGATTATTATTATGATAATGACAGTTTCTAAAAGATGGAATTTAATGAAAAATATTGTGCCTATGCTTAAAGCAGGGGTGTCCAAACCTTTCAGCCCAGGGGCCACATTAACTATCAAGCAGTTTGGGGGCCGACTACACACTTGAGGTCCAAATAAAAAAGAATCAAAATATAGATGTTGTTTTTAACTATTTATTTAATATTATTTGATTCAGTTATTATTTAATAACAAATTGAACACCTGTAATAGTGGGAGTGGTGAAACTGTTTCCTGGATGCCAAAATAACAAACATTTCTGTCTTTAAATTTGTTGTCCCTAACATCAACAGTGACCTGAGAAGTTTGTTCTCAAATTGTTCTTCACCTATTTCATTCTTGAAAATGTTTGTTTACACAAGTATATTGTTCCAAAGATTGAAAGGTAAAAACCTACCAGTTCTTTGAACTTGTCCCTAAGATCATTTGCTTGCAACTCAGTGACCACCAGCTGCAGTTCATCTGGGCCACATCTGCTTCAAATGGGTTTTGGAACAATCTCACTTCTTCTGCCTTTGAATCAAAAACCGCCAGAAAAGCGCTCCTGAAACCGCACCTGAAGGTCTTTGATGATCTTGCATGAAAATGATATGGGGATCTCAGCTGTTGCTTCAGCCATGAAGACCAACTTGTTGGCCTTTACTTGTTCCATAAATAAGACAAATTTAGATCTGACGGTCTATAGGTGGGTTTGTAGATCAGAAACTAGATTTTTCTCTCCTTGTAGTTTAAGGTTCAGAAAATTTAAATGACTAGTTATTGTCTGCAGCAAAGGCCAATTTCCATAGTCAATTTTCATCAGACAGTAATGACTGTAGGTTGCCTTTAATTCCAGGAAATCACTTATTTCCTTTCTTAATTCAAATACTCTGCTTAGAACCCATGTGACCTTATTAAAGTTTCATAAAATTTGCAGCTCAATGATTAAATTTACAAGCAAACTAATACACACATACACTCTTCATGTAATCATCAAAAATAACAACTAGGAACTGAATTAACTTTAATGTAGTGTAAAAGTTTGTCGTTTTGATGTAGTTTTGTGCTCGAAAACATTCCAAACTCATTAAATAAGACAAGGCGATTATCAAAGCACCTTATCAGCAGCGAAGCTCTGCGAAACTGCTGGTTAATGCATAGCACCGCGTCCTGAAAGGAATTGCAAGCAGCAAACCATTTTGAAACTCTGCCACTTGATGGTGTTATTTCTTGTCATAAACTTAACGTCCACTTAAGCGGGCGGCTGAATTTTGAAGGATACACATAAATTTCTGTAATTTTTTTCGTAGATAAAAAAGGTTCCGCAAGCCGGGCGAGAGGGTCTTGTGGGTCGCAACTGGCTCTCGGGCCGTAGCTTGGACACCCCTGGCTTAAAGTCTCGGCAGTTCAATTTGTTTCCACCAGTTGAGACTGAGTAAATCAGTTCAGAGTAAATGCAATCCCTAACCATAGTCTGTGTCTTCATCCAGTGTCAGCACAGAGGCATTATGGGAACCGGCACTCCACCCCGTCGTTCTAAATGTCATGATGTGACTGAGAGAAGCAGCGACAACAAAACCCTTCCTGGCATTAACACATAAAGTAATGCATGCTTTTCCTAGCCAGGTTTCACTATGTGAAATAAAGACATCATCACATTTTGCAGAGAGCGAGCTGTATCTACTAAGGAGAATCTAAAAAATATATATATATATATATATAGTGCTGTATGTCTTATCTGTATAAACCCGTTGTAATTATGTAACATTTTCCTTTCTGTCTGCAAAGGAATGCCTTGTTTGTGATTCATCACGTCAAAAAATAAATCACTGTATTGACTTTAGTCATCAAAACGGTCACACTGTGCATCGTTGGTATTAACAAGGGGAACATCCCGCTACAGCTATGTCCTATAGGTGTCCTCTTCAGATCAAAATTTTATAGAATTAGTGATATTTTTGTTTGTGTTGTTTAAGTTTTGCATGAGGTTTCATGAAGTGGAGGACCCTTGTGTTTGACCTGCATGTGGCGTGTATTTTGATGTGTGGTGAGTGTGAAAGTCTATCCTCTCACCTTGTTCTGATCATGGTCATCTAAACTGCTGCTAGTCTACCCAACCTATGATGAAACACTAGGTCAGAGCTGTCTTATTAAGACAGTTGTTTGTCAGGGAATCTCAATAAGGATACTAAATTAAAACCGTGTATTACTGTCTGTTGGGATACATTTTTTTTTTAAATCTTTACATTCTACATCCCTCAAAAGCCTTCCAGTTGCTTCTCAGTCACGTTCATCCGAACGGCAGAGCATTTAAAATACAAAGAGTTTTAGCTGTTTAGCCATTTTGTTGGAGTGCAAATGACTATCTGTTAGTTACTTCAGAAGCCTTTTAATAAATAGTCATGCATAAATAAGTAAAACTGGTGCTCAGGGACTAGAGATAAAGACAAAGAAATGAGCAAATAAATGAATGGCATCGATTTTAGCATAAAAAGACATTCAAACATTAGCACAGACCATAAATTCCTTATAGATGGAGCTGGTTAAGCCACTGAATGTTTTTGTTCTAACGCCTAGAGAGACGACAGAATGTATCGTGGTGAGATACGGGAAATACTTAAAGAAGGTTAGAGAAGGAAACAGGTAAAGTTTGGGAAATAGATCTAAGGGGGTAGGCTTGCATTGATTTCTCAGATTTTAAAGTTTTTCTAAATAAAGCTTTAGATATACGTAAGAGCAAGAAAAATATTCTGTACTTGAATTAAAAAAATAATAATAATTCAGGTTCTATTATTGTGTTCATCCAAATATAGTCTGTTCGACTGTGTTCTGTTTATTCTATTACTTCGAGGAATTTGAATGGTGGAAAATTGTTTCTTATTAAATAATTAGAGAACATGCAAATCTATTTATTTATAAGTGTGATATATGATAGAATCCTGACTTTTATGATTAGACGATCTCAATGAAGATTGTGTCTTGAATTAAAGTTATTTAAAACTGTGGAATAGTAATATTATTCCAGAGATCAGTTTGCTAAGTACTTTAGATGGGCAATAGGCAATGAGCCATTTCTGTTGCTTTATATTAACATTCTTATTATTAAATTTCTTGTTGATGTTAAACACTGTGTGAAATCAGTCGTTTCTTTGGTAACCGTAAGTGTGTCATGAGAATTGAGCTGATAATACAGTACAAATGCTTGATGTATACATTAACAAATAACTCTAACATTATAGACTCGATTGCCATTGCCAATAAAACTGGAAAAGAAGTCTGGAAGCATTTGAGTCGAAAGTATGGGCTTCGAAATCCGATGTTAGTAACTCACTCACTTTGTAATTCTTACTACACTACATACAAATGCTTTGAAAGGTGGATAGGAAAGATCATGTTGTTTCATTTGCTACAAATATGAATGCAATCTTATGATGTAAGTGTGCCTAGATGTACTGTATAAAGTGCTCTATAAATTTAAAAAAAAAATCAACGCTTAGATAGGAGTTTTTAGTATGTGACTTTGTGGGAATGCAATTATTTCTCTGTGCTCATTGGAAAAATTTCTTGTTCTGCCTTTCGATTCGTGCCAAACTGTTTGCCAATCTTTAGAAAGTCCTTACGTCTTTGTTCTGTGTTTGTGTTTAATCATTCTGAATTCTTTCATTGCAAAAGTAAATCCACTGAGAGGCTTTTCGCAATCATCAGCACTTATACATCATTGTAAAATTTGCTAAATGAATCCTGGGATATTGTATTTATTAACACTACACTGTATGCCATCAATTCTACAAGTGGATCTGTAGTGTCATAATATCTGGACATACAAATACACTCTAAAGATACAGCTTTCATTTCAATATCCTGCTGTAATTATATGATTTGCTTAAAAAGCCAGAACTTTAAAATGATATGCCTGTGCAATATTAATTTTCTTTGTCAGGGCTTTGCTGTTGTTCTCCTTTTATACGTTGCAATGTTTTACTTTTAACACCCTCATTTATGTCTATCAGATGTATGTCATTTTTTGTAAATTATTAAAGCTGAAATATCTAAACCTGTGTGTTGAGGAAATCTGTTCACAACTCTTGGTGAATTTTGTTAATTATTAATTATTTTGTTAATTATTTTGTGCTGCCAGAGAAGAAGTCTGATTACTGCCACATGTTATACATTAGCATTCGTGATAACTCAGATAAAGTTAATGGAGAGAGAAATTAAAATGCTGCATGCACAATTTTCAAGTCTGAACCTGCCTCTGCATCTCTTCATGTCACATACTGCAGGTTTCATAAGTGCTTCCGGTCCACTGAACCACATCAACCTTTAAAACATCTTCCATTCTTTCACTCTGTCCTTCTCAGATAGTCGATTCAAGCGTTTTTATCAATGGATGTCTAAATCTAGCTTACGTTTACACTTGACAGGTTCAATGATAAACACTGGGGATGATTGTAATTTGAAGTGTTGCTAAATGAAATGCCAAATATACCAGTAGTACCACTATGTGGAGGCTAGAATTTCAATGAAAATCATAGACATAAATGTTTTGCTTTAATACTTATAAGAGTGTGTGGGAGAACAGTTTCTTACAAGTATTTTATTGGAGTTAATTGTTCCCCAAACACACACTAAATTGCATATAATACTGTAGGAGTCATTTATATTTACAGCATTTGGCAGACACTCTGATCTCCATTAAACAGCTGGACGGTAGAGGGTTATAGGCCTTGTTTAGAGACCCAACAGTGGCAGCTTAAATAACCTGGGATTTGAACTGACAACATTCTAATTAATTAACTTTTGAGATGACATTTGCCCCAAATACAAACTAAGCAGTTGTTAGATTACACACAGCACTGCATTAAACAAATGTAATTATGTACATGTAAAGAATCCACTAGAACGAGAAATCCTCACAGTTTTATTTACAAAGTGACCATCAAACATATGTACAAAACCAAACAATAAACATAAACTAGACTAAACTTGATACTAAAGAAAAGAACAAATTTAAACTTGACTAATATAAACTAGACCAGACACAGGACCAGACAACTCATTACATACACAACAGATAACAAGAAGTTAATTGACAAACAACAAGGACACTAGGACACAGGAACCATGTGACAGGAAACACAAGGACAACAAAGGTCACAGGAAAGGAAGTCAAAAAACCACAAACTAGACAAGGATTAGTTTAGACCAAAACAAAACACATTGACATGAGCATAGAATAAAACTTTAAACAGGAAAAACGTGACCAAAAAAACCCTAACAGAACAAATATAATATAATACTGAAACTCCCTCAGTATCATAATGAAAATGCCAAAATTAGTCAAAAAGGGTTTTTTTGTACTGGATGAAAAACCCACTATGCTCACAAGCAGCACTGTTGAGTTCTAAAATTATTTGCCAAGTTCTATAATATTCAATGTCAAATTGTTAGGTGATCTGCAAACTCAAATCCTGACATCCATTGGTAGCTGAAAGCTACAGGAACAAAACTTTCTTAAAGATTGTATCTTAAAGATACAAACCCGAATCCAAAAAAGTTGGGACACTGTAATAAAGCTTGGCTTACAATGCACTAAGTTCCTGAACAGAGATATGTGAAGAAAAGAATTTCACTGTGCAGTAATGTATCTGTAAATAATAAGTCACATCATATTCTAATTCCAGAATCTTAAAAGTAAACTAATAGTAAAGAACTAGTACAAACCCGATTTGAAAAAAGTTGGGACACTCCAAATTGTGTATGCAATGATCTGGAAGTTTCAAATTTCAATATTTTATTCAGAATACAACATAGATGATATATCAAATGTTTAAACTGAAAAAAAAAATTATTTTAAGGAAAAAATAAGTTTTTAAATTTCATGGCATCAACACATGTCAAAAAAGTTGGAACAAAGCCATGTTTACCACTGTGTGGAATCCCTTCTTCTTTTTATAACAGTCTTCAAACGTCAGGGGACTGAGGAGACAAGTTGCTCAAGTTTAGTAATAGGAATGTTGTCCCATTCTTATAGGATTCTAGTTGTTCAACTGTCTTAGGTAGTCTTTGTCGCATCTTCCTCTATTCGTCTAACTACTTTGCTACAGTCAATTTTAAATGAGCCTTCGCTTCTGGGTCATGTTTAGATATGGCTTCTTTTTTGACCTATAGAGTTTTAGCTGTTTTCTGAAAGTATTCCTGATGTTGTGATTTCCATTACAGTAACATTCCTGTGTGTGATGCAGTGCCGTGTCAGGGCTCGAAGATCACAGGCATCCAGTATGGTCTTCCGGCCTTGACCCTTACACACAGAGATTGTTTCAGATTCTCTAAATCTTTGGATGATATTATGCACTGTAGATGATAATTACTTCAAACTCTCTGCAATTTTTCTCTGAGAAACTCTTTTCTGATATTTTTCGCCGCAGTATTGGGGGAATTGGTGATCCTCTGCCATCTTGACTTCTGTGAGACACTGCCACTCTGAGAGGCTCTTTTTATAGACAATCATGTTGCCAATTGACCTAATAAGTTGCAAATTGGTCCGCCAGCTTTACCCATCCCAACTTTTTTGGAATGTGTAGCGCTCATGAAATCTAAAATGACATTTCAAAATGTCTCACTTTCAACATTTGTAATGTTATCTATATTGTATTCTGAATAAAATATTGAAATTTGAAACTTCCACAATTTGTGTCCCAACTTTTTTCAAATCAGGTTTGTACTAGTTCTTTACTATTCGTTCACTTTTAAGATTCTGGAATTAGAATATGATGTGCCTTTTTATTTATTACAGATACATTACTACACAGTGAAATTCTTTTCTTCACATATCTCTGTTCAGGAGCTTAGGGTCAAAGTGCATTGTAAGCCATGATACAGTAATCCTGAGCCAAAAACACTCACCTTAACTAACTCTACCATCACTGTCTTAGTTAAACTACCACAACCTGCTAGTTTACTAGTTAAGTTAAACTTCTACATTTAAGGTTTAAAAGCAGCATTTTGTTTTTTTAATTATGGACAGTTATGGTTTTCTTAAATTCTTATTTCAAATAGACTAATGTCTTTATATTTGCCAGTTCATTCATTCATTCATCGTCTTACCCGCTTATTCCCTATTCTGGGGTTACAAGGGTCCGCTGTAGCCTATTCTAGCGCACATAGGGTGAGAGGCAAGGGTACACCCTGGACAGTTTGCCAGTCCAACGTCGGGCAACACATAGACGAACAACCACTCACACACACATTCATTTTTATGGGCAATTCACCATATCAACCTAATGTACATGTTTTTGGAGGGTGAGAGGAAACAGGAGTACACAGCGGAAACCCACGTAAACACAGGGAGAACAAAGTCTGCACAGAAAGATCCCCGGATATTTACCAGTATTTATTCTTATCCTTTTTTTAAAAGAATATCTTTAATCTTATACTGAACATAAACTATAAGCATACGCTGTTTCATACCAAATAATGATACCAATAGTATATTTAAATAACCTTTTTTTGAAGGGTTATGAAATGATGGGGATGTGGGGTTAGTGTGTATTATTTTAAACATGTCTGGTCATGTTTGAGGTTGTTCTACATCATCTTACTTCAAAAGAGGAAGGATAGGAAACGGTTGGTTTCTATAATGTTTATGCTCTCTTATCTATATATCCAACATTGTATGTATTTTGGAAGATATTTGTATTTTAAAGGTAAGCTATGATAACATGCAGGTAATTAAACTTTCCATAGTCAACCATGTTTAAAATATAGGGTGTCTCAATAGTATCATGTATATTTACGCTAGTTATGTGATTGTTATCTAGAACATTCTTTAACAACATTCCTTCTTTTTTGTATTACTTTGCTAGTAGTCCATTTCAGATATGACATTTGATTTTGGATTGCAGATGTGGACTTTTCAGGCAAGTAAAATTCATCCACCTATATGAAAAAAACAATATTATTCATTCATTCATTCATTCATTCATTCATTCATCTTCTTACCCATTTATTCTCTAATTCAGAGAGAATTAGAGACCCCACTGGGGTCTGCTGGAGCCTATCCCAGCGCACATAGTGCAAGAGGCAGGGGTACACCCTGGACAGTTTGCCAGTCTATCACAGGGCCATACTATCAATACAAATAATCACTCACACACATTCACTCCTATGAATTTTGACTCACCAATCAACCTAATGTACATGTTTTTGGACTGTGGGAGGAAACCGGATCACCCACGCAAGCGCAGGGAGAACAGTCAAACTCCGCAGTGAAAGATCCCGGCCTGGGAATCGAACCCGGGACCGTCTTGCGACCGTTATCCACTATGCCACCGCACCACCCCTTAAGCTTTAATTATATCACTTTTGATGCAGGATCTTTTTTTATGTTAGTTCGCGATTAACCTGACAAGACTGTTGGTTTACAGTAAAATAATTCACATATCTGATGTGTGTCCACAATCCTCTTTTCCTCTGTTTGCTAGACTAATGTAACTAGCAAAGCATGGCAATGGAACAGTTTACATTGCAAACACTGGCACCATGATAGCATAAGAAATAATGCAAAGACAGCCCAAGGAGAAGACAAACTGGTTCCTCTTTGCAGAACCTGAAACGAAATAAAAAGGACTTCAACATATTGCTAAGACAATGTTTCTTAAAGTATTGAAGTGTTTTAAGACTGCATTTTTTCCTTTTTTTTTTTTTTAGCATGAAGACAAGTACAAACTAGCTGGAGGCCACAGTGACGGTTGAATGTGAGTGCGTGCATGTAAAAATGCTGATGTCAGTTACATATGTAAAACCATAAATTTCAGGTGTATCAGGTGTATCATTACAAGGACTTTTCTGAAAGGCAAGTGAAAGGAAAGAATATTTACTTAATCTTTAAATTTTAGGAATTGTATAATTTATATAATATATATTATATCTATATATCTATATATCTATATATCTATATAT
>JAOTRA010000002.1:5437661-5463328 GCA_026260255.1 Pseudolaguvia tuberculata | reverse complement strand
TATATATATGGGGTGGTGGCCTAGTGGATAGCACAGTCGCCTCACAACAAGAAGGAGTTTGCACGTTCTCTCTGCGCTTGCAGGGGCTTCCTCTGGTTACTCCGGTTTCCTCCCACAGTCCAAAAACATGCAGATCAATTGGTGAGTCTAAATTGTCCATAGGAGTAAATGTGTGTGTGAATTGTCTATGTGTGGCCCTGAGATGGACTGGCGACCCGTCTCTCGCCCTATGTGTGCTGGGATAGGCGCAGCAAACCCTGTGACTCTGAATTCGGGAATAAACGGGTAAGAAGATGTAGATACATAAATTGTATATTTATATATATTGTATTTCTTTTTAAATATATTTATTTCAACTATTCCAGTTATTTACAACAATATTTTGTACCTTTTTCTTCTAACTATCAACTTAGACATTCTGCTCAGACCCATTTCTTTGTTCCACATGTCAGAGAAATTATTGGTAAAAAAGCTTTTATGTTTAAAGCCCCTATTGATTAAAACAATTTACCTGCCTATATTCGAGTTATTACATACGTTTAAGCAAACTTTGCTTTTGCAGTTTGCCTTGGTTTGTACATATTATTAATAAAAATGGTACTGTTAATTTTTGCTTTTCTCTCTTTTTTGTGTGTGTGAATCTGCTGATCATTGTAGTGTATATTTTATTCGGCTCTGTGGTGTACATTTGTTTGGGTTTTTTTTGTGTTTAGTGATGTTTCAAAATTTAATTTTGAGTGTTTTGTCCTGTTATATGTTATGATTGTACTGCTTAGTGTTCTTGGACACAATCGAAAACGAGATGGTGCATCTCAAGGGGTTAATCTATATATATCTCTGTCGGATCCATGATAATCAGTATGTTTGGAAGGAAACTAAATAAGTGGTAAGTAGAAAGCAACCAATCACACCAGCATGAACCCGGGTTCAAGGTAGGAGGTATCGATGTTACAGAACCTGTTACATCCTGTAAATATGGTTGGGTTGTGACATTGTTATAAAGCAATATGACTATATTAAAAGACATTAAAATAAAATAACATATAAATGTGTTATATTAGGATGAAAATGATATTTTGCCCTTGAAACACTTTATTTTTACACAGGATTCATTAGCAAATAGTGAGTGAAGTGATGAGTTAGAAATGAATGCCAGTTTTGGCAGAAGGAAATAGAAACTGACTCGCAGTAGGACCAAGCGGAGCGCCTGAAACAGGTCGGCCCTCTGCAGTGCGCGCGAGGCCGCGGGAGAAGTGCTGGCCGGCCGGGGAGGCGGAGGACGTGGAGAGGAGCGCGAGAAGGATCCGAGTGTCCGTGGCAACTAAACAGAAAAAAGGGCTCTGGCCTGGAACTTGGCTAAAATACGGGTAAATAATGTTGTGCTGCTCTTTCATTACACCTTTTCCCTGTTACAGTTCGCAATTAAGGAAACTGGTAGCCGTGTAACGCGTTCGCGATGTCGGAGACGGCGAGGCGCTTTCCCCGGTCTCTTTCTGCAGATGTGCGGGTCCGGCGTTGCGCTTTATGCACTTGAACTTGAATCAATTAACACACATACCGACAAGTCGCGGAATTTTTAACACATTAAAAAAATATTTATTTATAAATGTTTAAAAGAAAGGATTTTCTAACGAATACACAAGGCAGGTGACCGGCGCACACACGCTTCCGCTCCGTCGCCAAATATACCCGAGCCACTGATCCGGAGCTGCTCATAAAGCTCACACCGGTTTATGACTCGAACCACAAACCATCTGTTAGTTCACTGTTAAGGGATCTGATCAGATTTTCTAGATACAATACAAGCTAATTTATTTGACCCGAAAAATTGTGAATAAATTAGCAGTGCGTCCGAGTGGGAAAATCTGAGAGAAGGGAATTTCACAAAGCTCCACAACTTGTCTGATTAAAATGGCGTTGGAGGCAGAACCACAGCCTATATGCAATTCATATGTCTTTCCTGGAGAGGGTATATTATAGGCAAACCCGAGCTGGGAAGAAGAAAAGGACACACACACACACACACACACACACACACGTCTGGCGATTACTCAGGGTAGGTGTAATGGTTTTTATATTGTACCAACTGTATTTCCTAATCCTAACCTTTAACCTTTACCATAACCGTTTTGCATGTTCACTTCCTTCAACAAATCTCCTGTTTCATTTTAGAAGATTCTGAGGCCCTGAGGATCTCAATTTTGGTCCCCATCGTGACACAAGTCCCCACATGTCTGTGTGCATTCAGGTTTAGGTCCCCACCACGATGTATTAACCCCCCCCCCCCCCACACCCACACACACCTGCCTTTTGTGCAGTGTTGAAATGTGATTCAGACATGGACAGTGGAGAATCCCTATTCTAGAATCTTAGACTTTCAGTCTTCCTCCATTGAAGAATACAGATCATGTGGGTTAGTATGCAAAATATAAGGTGAGAACTTCAGTGGGACTTGTTGCGTCTTTGATGGATCGGATCTTTATCAGGATTTAGACATGATAATGTGTTTTCTAGATGTATTTATGGTGGGCTTTTGGAACTGAAAAAAAAATGAATCTAATTGGACACCAGAATCTGATTTTATAAATGAGATTAGGGCAGTAGTGCATTTTATATTTAGAACTGTTCTCAGTGGATACGCTCACGGTGAGAATGCTCATGGTGATGTCATTCCAGAGTGTTCTCTTGGATTTCGTTTTGCCACCCAAAATGTTTCTTTGTCTTATAGTTGTAGTAGGTTTTTCTTACAATGTGATCCAAAGAAAGAGTTGATGAATTGTATCTCTGTAAAGTAAGCGATGTATTTTGTTTTCTTCCTCAGGAAACTGAACGGAGGAGGAACACTGAAGTATCACATTTTTTTGCTTTTTAAATCACTTTTTGTACTGTATTGCTGCTTCGTTTGGGGATGCCATCCAACACAGTCACCACCACCACCAGCACCACCGCTTTCCAAAGCTCTGAATACAACAGTGAGGAAAACTGCATGGTAAGAATTTGTTTATTTTTGTATTTATTTGGTATATAAAATGTGCCAGGTTTCCTCCCACAGTCCAAAAACATGTACATTAGGTTGATTAGTGATGCTACACTGGCGACCTGTCCAGGGTGTACCCCTGCCTCTCGCACAATATGTGTGCTGGGATAGACTCAAACATACCCCCGTGACCCCAAATTAAGGGAAGATACGGGTAAGAAGATGAATGAATGAATTTGAATACCGAAGTGCAGTTTTATTTTATTTTCATTCATTTATTCATCTTCTTACCCGCTTATTCCCGAATCCGGGGTCACGGGGGTTTGTTTGAGTCTATCCCAGCACACATATGGCGAAAGGCAGGGGTACAGGCAGGGTCGCCAGTCCATCTCGGGTTATTTTATTTTATTTAATCATAATTCAGTTGATTCAATTGATTGAAAGACAGGGAAGACCAGGATTTGAGCCCCACCGTGGCCATTCTGCTAACATTGGGTCCTTGAGCAAAACACTTAACCCTTCCTGGTCCAGGAGTCCTGTTCATAGCCAACTGTGCACTCTGATCCTAATAGCAAAGAAACACTTTTTTTTTTACTGTGCTATACAGTATATGTGACAAAGGCATTTGCCTGTATGTCTTGTTTACATAGAATTAAACAGCGACTGTGATGTGATATTAACATTAATTAAAAAGGCACTTTGTTAGGAAAGTCTAAATAATATCCATAGACACTAGAAAAACCTTCACAGTATTTTACAAAAAATATTCTTTGATCTAAAAATGGCCAGATTTAAGAAAAAAATCTTTACGGTTAAATACAATTTGAATGCAGTTATATGGCATATAATATAATATAATTATGTTATATTTTTCAAATTTATATGCAAACATTTGGTGTTCCCTGCTAAATGTTTAAGGAAGTATGAGATCATTTATTATTATTTTTTTGTTTCAAGTTTTACAACATTAAGAAAATAAATTATATGAAATGATGATCTTCTTTGTTGTGTACTGCCACAGGTGCTATTAGTATCACAGTGTATCCTATACTATTGTAGCGTAGGTTATTATTAACCTCCTCGGTCTGGGAGATTTGTGTGGCTATGTCATGCAAGTATTTGGTGACGTGGGTGTTGGCTTTCGGATAGGAGGATGTCATATGGCTGATTTATAGAGAAATTCATTCTCTTCCTCTCCATCCACTGAGCCATGTTAGGCGTACTGTAGCCCTGTTGCCTGGCAACAAGGCTTGCCTTAAATAACTGGCCATTTGCCAGAAATAGAGCCAAGTTATGGGTGGAGCTATGGGGGAGTTCACACCAGGTAATGCCAAGTTTACTAAGTCTCAAAATTAGAAGTCCAGAATCTTTTGCCCATTAAGCAATAGTAGTAATGATGAAGTAATTATGTATGGTTGTGCAATGATGTTGTATGGTCATATTTGTAAGAATTCTATCGATTTATACAGATGTAAACAATTGAATGGAAATGAGGCGAGAGATCAACAGTGACTGCTCACTCTGCTTCTTCAGCCTGATAATCACACCTATTAACATTGAAAGCATGTTTATTGCTGTTCAGTTATGTCTAGTTTTGTGACAAACTTAGGATCGTCTTTTCTTGCCTGTACACCCTAGGGTTCATGGCTGGGAGGAAGACTGGGTGTTAAATGGGGGGCGGGGAGACACAGTTGTTCCAGACAAAGAGGAATAAGTAGGAGGGAAGAGAAAGGGCTGCCAAATGTCTTTGTAACTGTGTCAAGTGGGAGTCGAGAGTGGTAGGTCAGCGCCGGGGCTATAGAAACCCCACTTCATAGTACCTAAAAAGGAGGTGTCACTCAAGTGCCGGCTTTTCTCATTATCTAAACGTCCTTGTCTGGACAAAGAGAAGTGTGTAAAGAGAAACCCATTCACCCGTCTTCATGTTGGGGTGTGTCTCCAGCTTTGGCAACCTGTGGTACATCCCTTATGGAAAGTATGTCTGAGAAGGCAAGGGATATGATGGAGATGATGAGGTCACACTGTGATGTTCTCCTAAGATGCCTTTAGAGGAGATATATAGATATAAATGGTATTGGCATAATGAAATAAATCCTATACAGGTCACAATGCACTTATAGAATTACTCATCATCAGGTGTCAGTGGTTTCTTTTTTCTATGATCTCTTTATTGTTAAGGATTGTACAGTAATATTTTTTGCCCTTAAAATTGTTCACATTTCTTATTTGTTCACATAATCAACAGATATTATCTGTTTAAGATAAATTAAAAGTCTCATCTTACTTTCAGGTTTCACTCACGTCAGTAAGTTTAGCCTCTTTAATGTATTTTATCACTTTATGGTAATCATTTCTATAATATGAATGTGAAGTTTAAGCTGAATAATAAATATTATCTTTGTAAAAACATTCTGCTTTACTAAAAATTTAAAATTTGTTTCAAGTGAAGTATAAGCGCAAGCAGTTTGAAGTACAAGACAGAAACAGATGGAAACAGAGTGGAGTGGACGTGTGATGTGATGCAATGCATTTGTGACATGAAGGCTTTTTGTCATTTGGGCAGACTGACAGTGTGAGTCGGGAGAGGAAGTTGGCTGTAGCAGACAGGCCAGCATTCAGCACTCCGGCCCGCAAAGTTGGACGGCCCAGCCGCAAACGCAGACACCTCCTTGTGAGTATGCTGCAGTGGGTGTACGGTTTAACATAACATGCAATTAACTAGAGCTGTACATTGGCACGGCTTCACCATAAGATATACATCATGATATATTGGTTCATTGGTTACAATAGATACAATAGATGTAAATGTCTTTATTTGTCACATATACTCTTTACAGCAAAGTGAAATTCTCTCTTCATATAATCTTATCTTAGAAGGTTGGGTTCAGAGTGCATGGTCAGCTATGGTGCAGTGCACTTGGAGCATGAAAGAGTAAAGTACTTGCTCAAGGACCAAACAGTGGCTGGCTGGCGGCAGTGAGGCTTGACCCCATATCTACTTGGGCTTCTTTGGTGGTGGTAGGACTTGGACTAAGGTTTTGCCATTTGACCCACCACTGCCCCAATTTGACCCACCTCTGCCCCCAGTTGAGTCACCACTATAAATCATAGCATATTACAATACAATACATTGCAATACATAACTTTCCCTTATTTTTTCTGCTGTTTGCTTCTGAGACAGTGACCGTATGTGTCAACGGTGGTAGTCATTTGAAACGCCCTAAATGAGTTTTTTTAAATATTAATGTAAATGTAAATCAGTTCAAAATCTAGAATTAAACATAAAGCATATTGAAAACACTGTTATAAAAAATATTGTGATAGTTATCTGTATCGATATTTTTACAATCCTCCAAAAAACGGTATCAGGCTATGATAGATTTTCAAAATAAGCTGCAATCCATGTTTACTCACTATTGTCTCCTGCTTGTTGATGACACGGTAGGACCAAAAACGTAGAAAAGGAAACACACTGACATCGTTAAACGACTGATTAAGATATATGATTGCATGCCCATATTACAATATTTCCATGACCGTAACCTGTTTTAAGTTCAAATAAAATAACACATCCATAATTAAGACATTTTGATTGTAGTTGTCGCTCAGTCTGGCTGTAATTGCATAAATGAATAATATCCCCTTTGAGAGAAGTATTAGATATAGATCTGTGCTGTGTGTGTCTTTACTTACCTGACTATATTTCAGTCTTCAAAGCTAAAGGCTAACTGGGGCTAAAGCTCATGTTGCCCTGCATGTGTGTTTAGCTTGTCTTTAGCCTTGTAGGGATCATGTCTGGGTCACATGGTCAGCAAGGTAACCCGCTTTCTTTCTTGCAGGTTCAGTGCTGAATCATTTATTTCAAACTAACAATTTCTTATTGCCATTTGTTGTTTATTTTAAATTTACCCATTCATTTTTCACAACCACTCCAATTAATTTCATAATTCTTTATGTTCCCCTGTTTTATCTTTCTGTCTAGTTAGCATTTTTTTTATCTACATGCACCATCTGAATAACATCCTCTGCCACGCAGCCCATTTTCTTGGGTCCTGGAGTTTGAAAACAATCCTAGCTCTTGAATAATTAATCTGGAGACGGCATGTCAGCGACTCTAAAGACAGCCCCTTTCCTGCCGCTTTCTTGTGCTACACATGTGCAGGTTTCGTAGCTTTCTTTGAAAAGGTTTGTATAAAGTGGGCCATATATTTTTGTTTTAGTCAACATCTGTTCGTTGCCTAAGCTGCTCTGTGTTTGATTTGTGTCTATTTAATGCCATGTTTATTGGTTGCAATTTGCCAGCTGTTTTTATTATTTGTTAAAGCTGAGTAATGGTTCCTGTTTTTTTTTTTTTTTTTGCTTTATGAGGCCAAGACTGAGAGTTGAGGAAGGTAAAATATGCGGAGCCCACTAGCTTCTTTCTGACAAACAGCCAACATTCTTCTCATACCGCTGCTTCTTTGTGACCTTGAGGGAAACTAATGGATACAAATGGAAAGAATAAACCATAAAGCATATATAGTGTAAGCTGTAGTCAAAGTAGAAATGTTTGGATCTCATACGTTTTGCATTAAATAAAACCACATCATTGACTGTGGATGTTGAAAATACAATACAGTACTGTGCATAAGTATAAACAGTAAAAACCCATTCGGTAAAAACAAGGAAAACGTTAAAAGTTTGGCCATTTGCCCTATTTTAGTCTAAAAGTTTTTGAAGTTTTGCAAACTAGAAAAGGTCACTCCCTCATAAATCCTTCATTGGTATAGTAATTTAATTGTTATTTTGTATGAATTAAGCTCCCTATATTTTAACAATCAGCTATAGAAAACAGCAAGAAACATTTAGTCCAGCAGCATCCTTAGCGACTTAAAATGGCCGTGTTCTGCATCTGCCTGCTTCTATTTCCTCTTCATGAAAACAGCTTTGAGTCTCAAGGCTTGTGAGGTAATGTGTGCCTAAAAAGCAACTCTGCTGTAAGACTGGTAGAGCTATTCTCCCGTGACCCTGCATCTGTCCTCCTTGATTTCAACAGTTTTTCATATCAATCTTTTACCGCTTGCGGTCATTAAAGGATCAGAAGACTGATATATCATATATGTCTTTGTATCAGGATATAAATAAAATGCCATACAGCATGGGGGTTTTGTGCTGACCTCTTGAGTGGTACATGAAGATTAAGAACCATTCATGTATGGAATTGTGTGATTCTTATCCATTAGCCTTTTGAATACTACAGTATTAAACGTTTCATATCTCATATCTATTATAAATATGCAAAATGATTTTTAAGAGGGTTTTTATGATACACTTCTAAAGACACTATGATCAACTGAGTATGTGCACGGTATTCGCCTTCAGCCATAACCACTCTGTACTACCATCCCCCAATGCAAAGCATCTGGGCTGGTGGGTCTTTCAGTGAAAAAAAAAGATCACTGCTGAAAGTGTTTATGCCTAGCTGCAAAAAAAAACGTTTCTCGTATTTTGCCTGTAGATCTTTCTTACCGTATTTATTCTCTTGCGTGTTGAGCAGGTCTGTTGCTAACATTGCTCCCTCAAGTTTTACAGCAGTTAATCTAGCAAACAATTCCATGACTTGTTTTTTGTATACATTAAATGAGTTTTTGTGTGTATCTACTGAAATGGACTAATCACCATGCTATTCATAATTCTATATAACTTGAACAGGTTCAATTTGTGCTTATTTAAAATGTTGGATTGACAGAAACGTTTATTCTGTGCATACCGTTTTGTCTTTTGTCAACCCTCAAGTGTGCCTCCTTATGGTTAAACAGACACAGGATGAAAGGCATGTATGGTTGCCAAAAATATACAGAGAGAAAGCTACAGGAAGGCTTGAGAACAGGTAAAGACCAAAGGTAGCAACAGTAAAGATGCAGTGTGTTGACTATCTGCAAGATCTAGTTCTGTTTTTAGAAGTTGTATACTGCCTGTGGTTTATATCAAGTTGGTTTGCTTTGTCGGCTTGATCTGCAATGGCTATTTAGAACATTTAGCACAAGTATCTGATGTGTTTAAAGATAGTATATGTTGTTACTGTAACGCACTACAGTTTATTAATAATGTTCTTTGACGTTCCTCAAATCTTATGGTTTATAATGTTAATAGTCATTTGAGAAAAAATAATAGTCAACTGTTGGAAAAGCAAAGCATTTCAGCATACTGGCTTGTGTAGGGGTATGTGTTACAGTTACAGTTTGGCAGACGCTCTTATCCAGAGTGACGGGTCTTGCTCAAGGACCCAAAGTGGTTGCTTGGTGGAGGTGGGAATCGAACCCCGGTCTTTCTGGTATTAGTCCAACACCTTAACCACTAGGCTACCACTTCCCATGTGTGAGTGGTTGTTTGTCTGTGTGTGGCCCTGCAATGGATTGGCGACCGGAGTACCCCTGCTTCTCGTCCTATGTGAGATGGGATAGGCTCCAGCAGACCCCCGTGACCCCAAGCTAGGGAATCAGCGGGTAAGAATGAATGGATTGTGTAGGTAAAACTCAATCAGAATTACAAATAACGGACGTGTAGTTAGATTTTGGTGTGTTATAGCTCATATACTTTGTGTAACTTTATGAATTTGGTCAACTACATCAGCAGCATGTAATCGGGTTCCATTTTTATGTTTGGTATTTTAGTACTGTTACTAACTGTATTATAACGTTTTATGACCGGTGAATAACGTACAATGATGTTTTGTAGTAATGTTGTTTCTGCCACTTGTTTAGTCTGTGTGTGATGATGATGTGTTCAGGAGGATCCATGGCAGGGTGGATGGGATGTATATTTCCAAATCTATCTACACATAAAACATATGTGTATGACACTGGACAAAACTACTTACACATACACAGAACAGAAACATAATGACTTTTAATCATTTTACAAATACATAAATAGATTGTTGTTGTTTAAGCAGTAAGAGTTAGTTTTAGTCTGGTGCAGCAGTTTTAATTTTATACTTGGATCTTGTTGTGTTCTAGAATAGTTAGACTTGAATAATACATAACATGTGGCTATCAAAATCTGTTCACTGTTTGGCTTTAAAATTTACAAAATTTTAAGATATCATGCCACCCCGTTTCACCTGATATGTTGGTTGTTTAAGTTTGCACATCTCTTAACTAAATAACAATTATTTTGCTCATAATTCTGCACCCAGTTCTATCTCTTTTAGACATCTGTTAAACGGAGGAATGTTTTTGTACATTCATCCTCAGGATATGCCACAGTTATTTAGAGGCCTGCTGGTTTTGTAACAAAACTAACTAAATTTTTGACTCTATTTGTCTGTCTGTCTGTCTGTCTATTTGTTAGATTTAGATGAAATGTACTGCTTCTGTTGTAATAATTGCCCTGGAAGAGTGAAGTAATGGTCATGAAATATACTTAAGTATAATTACTAGTGTAATTTCATCTAGTAAATCGGGTCCTCAATCTCCTGTACTAGCGCATAGATTATTTGGTACTGGGCCGCAGACAAAAAAGAAAGCTATTTGTCATTCATTAGCATTATGGGCTTCTTTAGCATTCTGTAGCATTACGGGCTTCTTAAAAAAAACTCTTTTTCAGCACTTGAAAAGAATGAGACTGAAACTAAATTCATTGAAGAGCTTTTTCAATAAGGAACGATAAGACATTAGACCGCAAGGGTCACAGACTTTCAGTCTATTTCTACCTGTTATTGTAATTTCCTAATATAAAGTATAATTATTGAATTCAGATTACATACAATTAACTGATAAAAGGTTTTTGTTATTGGAAATCCCCAGTACCTGGTCAGTGGTACAAAAAGATTGGGGACCGCTGTAGTATATAACTGCTATGCTGTGACAAAGATTTTTTTGGTCTACAATTGACAATTTTAATTGATACAATACATCAAAACAATTATAATTACCTTTGTAATATATACAGAAAAATATATGTAGAAAGGTAATGCTATCTGGGTAAAAATCTAGTGCATGCTATTTTAGAAATGTTTCTTCGACTTAAAACGTTTATATTTCTTTTAATTAAAGCCTGATTTTAACATTTTACTCAAAAGGCAATTCCACCTGAAAAAAGAAAAGAATAAACAATTAATTTTAATACAGAACTCTCTACAGCATCCATAAATTAGTTAGTGTAGTTAGAGCTACTTAGTGTAGCTCACCTAGCTAGCGAATGATGCAATCTCTGGATGTTGAAATATGTAATGACTGAACCTTTCCAATGTTTGGTTCAGATCATTTTAACAGTGTTTAAAACTTAAAAATTGGGCCAGAAAAGCTTTTTCTACTAATGCCGGTGTAAAGTAGTGTAGAATTGCTACAAGCAGCGAAACCAAAAATTATCTATTTTATGTTAAATTGTAATTAGTTGAAATTACAGTCTTAATTGACTTTTAAATAGGTTTTATCACTTTTATTAAACTGAGTAAAATATTTTTTTCCAACAAAATAAATTTCGGTAGATGAAATTACAGCTTACAAAAAGCACTATTCCAAGTGAACCATGTGTAGTGGAATAAGAGTACATAAGAGTCTTTTATTACTTTCTACCCCCATTACAAAGTCATTAATACCTGCTGCTTACAGCCTAGTATGGTGATAATAAAACAGTACTAATTGTGTCTTAGGATGCATTAATAAGGGTGTTTTTATTATACTTGGTGTATCTACTCATTCTCATATTTAATTGAATGCAAGTCTGTATGTTTTTTTATTTTTGGAACGGCTTCAGGCTAATAATGTAGCATTTATATGGTTACTTGCAATGCCTGGCTTAAATACAGGTTAATATAAAAAAAAACACCTCATAGGATATCTTTATCCACATTGAACCCGGGTGTCAGAGCACAACCGTTTGTCTGTGTTGCCCTGAGATGGTGCCCGGAGATGGGGGATGACCCGTCCATGGTGTACCCCCGTCTTTCGCCCTATGTGTGCTGGTATAGGCGCAGCAGACCCCCGTGACCCCGAATTCAAGAATAAGCGGGTAAGAAGATGAATAAATGAATGAATATTGGCAGTACTTATTTATTTTTTCAGAAAGATTAACGGAACCCTTAGTACAATAAGAAGATTACACACATCAGCTTAAAATATTTAGCAACCACTAAAACATTATAATGCATAGAATGAAATATTTTTTTAAAAATGTAGTCACATAAAATGTGACATTTAACATTTTCAACATTTTTTGTGTCACCTGACACAAAAAATGAGGTCACCTGAGGATGGGTTCCCTATTAAGTCTGGTTCCTACTCTAGGGAGTTTTTCCTTGCCACTGTTGCCTCCGGCTTGGTCATCAGGGACAAACTGTCAGAATGACTTTTTACTATGTACACCTGCGTTGAGACAATATCAACTGGAAAAAGCGTTAAAATGTAAAATGTAAATGGAATGAAGCACCACTCTTCTAGTAAGATCTTCCACTCCACTGTATGTGAAATATCTGTTCATTCAAGTCCAACATTATTAGTGAGATCAAACATCAATTTCAGGACTTATTCTAATAATAAGCCAGCATGTGATAATGGACATCAGGGGTTTTGTGCTCAGGGTCATTCTCATGCTGGAACAGTGTTGGAGTCTCTGAGTTCCAGTAAAGGAATAATGTAATGCTACAACATGTAAACATTCTAGACAACTGTGGATTTTCATCATTGTAGCGACAATTTGGGGAGGAATCACACATGTATCTGATAGTCAGGTGACCACAAACCTTTGGCAATAAAGTGATATGAACATTGGTTTGTTCGGGATTTTTCTTTTCAAATAACCCCATAGTCAGACAGTTTCTTGAACTAAATAATCTATTATCTAATCTATAAAAAGATTTTATGTTCTAATAGTTTGTGAAAAATATTTACAATTTTTAAGTATCAATGAAATTATCATTCATTTTGAATTCCTTAATTCAGAGTAAGTGTAAGGTGGCTGGTTGAGTTCCGCCCCTCGCGCGGCGTCAGCGGACGAGGCTCCGACCCCATGCAGCATCAGCAGACGCCGCACCACATACATGTTTGCGTCGTCGTTGCTAGGTTGCCAGGGCGATGACGTAATATTTTATCCTTCTTTCTTATCTATGCTCACCTCATCGTTAAACTATGAAAGTCGAAAGACAGGAAGAGTTAAAAGATGAAATGTGTTGTCATTTCAATACCTCTGTTGTAAGATACATATACATTTTTCCTTTTTTTACTGCATTTGGGAGATATCTTTATTAATGGAGCGTACACCTATTTGTTATAAAAGAAATCAGAAATTTTAAATATTCTTGCACAATATATCAACATATCAAAATCTGCAATTCACAATGGTTTACTGATGATGATTCACTAATCTAAATAATAAATCGGTGCAGCTTTCATAGCAAGCTGATGTTGATAACTGCTCGTGACAAACAAAGAAGCACCTCAGAGATTTGTCAGTATTTGTGTTTTATAACAGATGACCACATGCAAAAGTGCTGTGTAGAATATATGAATATTGAGTGGCAAAATAAAGGGAAAAAAACCCCACATGAATCTTTACAGTCATTTCAAACCCTGAAGAATTTGTATCAGCTTTGCGTTTAAAGAAACTATTTAAGAAAATATTGCATATCACATTTATCTTAATTATTGTGCATAAACAAAATATTGGTTTCATACTTTGTTGATATTTTTCAAATATTTTGTGGTTTTATGCACTTTGTGATTTAGCAGACCAGTAGTGTAAGTTAACGGTAACATTAACTGTACTTTTTTAAAAAATACATTCATTTTAGCATCTAAGTTTAAAATCCTTATAACTAAAATCCTTGGTACATTAAAACTTTGCAACATTTTATTATTTTGCCTTGTTTGTTAACACTGTCTTTTACTGTTGCAGGTGGAAGGTTGTGGCTCACTGACAGAGTTGGTGGGTGTGCCCATGAACCACAGAGGAACAGGAATCCAGTCCTGTTCACAGCTTCTTAATGGGGATGTAGGGACAAGGCATGGTAATAGATCCTCTGAGGGTACTTGCTCCACGCAGGAGCAGAATCCTCTGGAAAACGGTCATCTTCGCCAAGCTTCCTCCAGCATGAGCCCTTCCCTCGAGAACGGATTTGTTGTTGCCCCGGACAGACATGATGTGGAGAAAGACAAAGAGGAGATGCTGGCCATTCTACCTCGAAAGAAACGAGGGAGACGGAAACTTGAGCGGCCGACAAAATGTAAGTTTTGTTTGCAACTGCTGCCTGCTCTCAGAGTGTTTGAGAGTGTCATTATCCTCATACCGTTTTCAGCCTTTAGTGATGAATGGAGCAGTGTTGTAAAATATCATCTCTTAGCATTCTTTGGCTGTGCAAGTGCAATTGGAAATTTATCAGCTGTTGGTTTCATTTTCTTCATTTACATGTAATTATTAACTGTGAAAGTTTACATATTCTTAAAGAAGTAACAATTATTTCTTGCATTTAGCAAGAACTCTAATGACCATGATGAGGTCAAATTTGATTTCCTGCATAAACATTAATCTTTTAACCCAATTATTCCTTAATTCTTGTTTACGGGGGTCTGCTGGAGCCTATCCCAGTGCACATAGAGTGAGAGGCAAGGACACACCCAGGATAGGTGGCAGGGCTACACATAGACGAACAATCACACAGACATACTCACTCCTATAGGCAATTTAGGATCACCAATAGTTTTGGACCGTGGGAAACCGGAATGCGCGGAGGAGAGCATGCAAGCATCCACACAGAAAGACCCCTTGCCCCGGAATAGAACTCAGGACCTTTTTATTGCGAGGCTATATTTCATAAATCATATTAAACCTAATTATACAATAAATACCCTAAACATCTTTATCAAGCACAGAAAAACTAAACAGAATAGGTTATAATAATAAGGAGTGAAAAGACCTCAGTGATGCAGCAATTTCTTTTGCTTGCTTACAGGCTAGCATACACTGTACTTTTATAATCAGACCGAGTCACATAATGTTTAGATTATGTTCTGTTAAAATTTTAAGATGTGTAGATGGAGACTACTTGAGCACACTTTTTTAAATAGCCAGTCACAGGCTGGGTTGTATTGCAGAGTGTTAGCAGAGTGGAATGACAATAGGTCTGTTTCTCTGCAGTTACATCATGTTGCTCGTGAAATCCAGTTGAAAAGTGTCACTGCGTAACATTTGCTGGTGCTTTAATTTAGATTTTCAGGTAAAGAGAGACTGCGAGGTCAAGAACTACTGGATTTTGAAGAAGTGAAAGGTGATTAGATTTACAACAAACAATTCAAGTTAGGAAAATATTATAATCATAGGGGTAAAGATGTCTACAGCAGATCTGTCATTTGTTACGGGAACGTACAACACATGAATCAAGATGACAGTTCACAGGATTTATTTGAAGGTTGCACACAACAGGATATCACACAGAAGGGGCTGAGTTCTAATAGAACAGTCAAGGTGGGATCAGGGGCATGAACGGTGGCTGTTAGATAGCGAGCGTGTTTATCAGTCCTGCTCGCTGTGACACGATCTGTGTTTAATCCTTCTGGAGGATGAGTGCACCAAGGAGAGAGTGACGGATAGGACAAGAGACAACGGGCTGGGTGGGGCTAGGACAGACTCTTTGGGGAATTCTTGAAACAACAAAGAAACAGGTTAGTAGCATCGGTTAAAGCTTGCCGATAATATGTCCGTTTGTGTTTAAACTAGCCTGGACACTGACTGAACTTAAGAGAGGGTTTAAATAGTGGAGTAGATGAAGAGGAAAACGAGGAACAGGTGAGAGTGATTAGAACTCAGGAGAGAGCGGGCAGGGTGGTGAGTGTGTGCTTGAACCTGTCCGATCCATGACAGTACCCCCTCCCAAAAGAAGCGGCGCCGTGGTGGTCTACGTGTCCTCGGGGTGCTGGAGCTTGAGGGTTGGCTAGATAAAAGTCCTGAATGAGTTGTGGATCTAAAATATCTTCCTTAGCCACCCAGGTATTGCAACTTACCACCACGGCATCGGGCCAACAAGATCTCCTTCCTGAACCAAAAGTGGTAAGGGGGTTTCTTCTAGGGTAGGTTCTGTGGAAACAAGAGTGGGTTTGTAAAAAGGCTTTCTTTTTGAAAGGTAGGGTGAATTCGGTACTCTGGTGGAAGAGCCAGAGAATAGGTGACTGCATTGATTCTCCTTACTATGCGGAAGGGACCAACAAACCTGGGGCCCACTTAGAGTGCTGTCGCAAACAGAGGTTCTTGGTAGAGAGCCATACCTTCTGGCCGGGTTGGTAGTCTGGGTTTGGAGATCGTCACAAATCGGCTGCTTGCTGTTGTCTGCGGACAGCCCCCCCAAAGTTGATGATGGGCTTGTTCCCAGACCCTCTCGCTGTCCCGGAACCAGTGGTCCACCGCTGGTAAATCAGAGGGTTCGTCCGACTAAGGGTAGAGTGGCGGTTGGTAACCCAAAAAGGGGTTAGGCCAGTGGCAGGTTGTCTTAGGGAGCTCTGGGCATATTCAGCCCAACCTAGGGACTCACTCCAGGATTCCTGGTGGCCATGGCAGAAGGTACGGAGGAACCGACCGATTTCTTTTTGCTACGTCTGACCGTTTGGTTTGGGGTGGTACCCCAAAGAAAGGCTAACTGTAACTTCTAGAAGGGGTAAGTAGTATGTCCTCTGGGATGCTGAAGTATCTAAACACATGGTTAAAGTGCAACTCTGCGGTTTACATGACAGTAACAAACGACAGGATTTAGAGAATCTGTCCACTATGACAAGAATGCATGTGTTACCTCTTGAGACTGGTAGGTCGGTCATGAAGTCCACCCCTAGGTGGGACCACAGACGATTCGGGACGGGAACGGTTGTAGTTTACAGACAGGTCTGGTTCTTGGGCTCTTTGACATAGCACACTCCCTGCAGCCCCTCACGTATGTCTGTATTTCCTTAGCCATGTTGGGCCATCAGAAGTTGTCGGATAGAAGCGAAAGGGTGGTGTTGGCCCCAGGGTGGCCAGTGCCTGGAGACGAGTGAGCAGAGTGATGGAGCGTAAGGCGTTGGGGTCTGGGGACGTATTGTTTGTTAACTGTTAACACAGTTGACGGAGGAGGGACAGGAGTGGACCATTCGATGGGACTGAGGATTATCAAAGGGGGAAGCACGGGTTCATCTTTATCCTTAGCGTGCTCTTTTTCACTGACCTGACAAGAAAGGGCGTCCGTAAGAGTGTTCTTAGAACCAGGGCGGTAGGAGATTGAAATTGAATCGTTGTAAAGAAAAGGGCCCATCGGGCCTGTCGTGGGATTAGTCGTTTTGCCTCTCTCAGATATTGCAAGTTCTTGTGATCAGTGAAAACTGTAAATGAGTGCTTGGCTCCCTCCAACCAGTGGCGCCACTCCTCCAACAGCAACTTGACGGCCAGTATTTCTCGGTTTCCTATATCATAATTCTGCTTTCCTAAATCATAATTTCTTGGAGAAGTAGGCACATGGATGTGGTGTATCTGAACCGCCCTATCGCTTAGAAAGCACCGCATTTGCCCCTGTAGATGAGGCTTCCACCTCCACGATGAAAGGCCACTCAGGATCTGGATGAGTGAGGATGGGTGCGGAGGTTAAGGCGGTTCTGTAGAAAGGCTTCGCGGGCTCCTTGAGTCCATTTCAGGACAGAGGGTTTACCTTTGAGTACAGACTAAAGTTCTTTATGAACCTTCTGTAAAAGTTGGTGAACCCTAAGAATTGCTGTAATTGTCTTATGGTCTTTGGTTCAGGCCAGGAGGTAACTGCATTAACCTTATTGCAGTCCATCCGAACTCCCTGTTGATCAATGAGATAACCCAGGAACTGGACGGAAGAGGTGTGCAAAGAGGTACACTTCTCTGCTTTGAGTAAGGGGTGATGCTCTCTGAGTTTCTGGAGGACTGCGGTGACATGGGGGATGTGATCGGCCTTTGTTCTTAGAAAATATCAGGTAATCTATACAAGGAATATATACAAGAACCAATTTGTGTAGGAAATCAGTGAATGAAATCTTGGAACATGAAAGGAGCGTTAACTAAAACATATGGCATCACCAGGTACTCACAATGGCCAGTGGAGTGATAAAGGCCGTCTTCCATTCATCTACCTTTCTGATCCTGATTAGATTGTAGGCACTCCGGAGGTCCAACTTTGTGAAAATCTTGGCCTCACGCAATTCTTCCAAGGCTGCTGGTACTAATAGGAGAGAAAACTTAAATTTGATGGTTATCTTGTTTAGTGATCTATAATCAATACATGGTCTGAGACCTCCATCCTTCTTACCCACAAAGAAAAAACTAGAAGCAACTGGAGAAATGGAGGGTTGGATGTAACGCTGTTTGAGAAAGGTTCTGATAGGACCAGTTGGAGTCGAAGTTGGGCGTTCAAACCCTGACTGTACGTGGTAAGAAGCGATTGTTCGTTCCATCCACTGGCTGCAGCTAGCATGCGGAATTTTTTCCACGTATTCCTGAACTGAAAGATTGCCCTGCTATAGATGGTATAATTGTTTGCCCGCAGCCACTCCCCCATCATTGCATCCAAAAACATATTCTTTTCGCATTCCAGTCTTTGGAGTTAGCTAAATGTTAATTTTGTTATTAATGAATGAAAAAAAAACCCCTAATCATAAATAAATACATAAAACGTTTAAGTTTAAGGAAATAAGTACTGATTTAAGCAGCTATTTTTCTTTATATTCATCTACATTTCTGTAGAATCTCAGTCTGCATGTGTTCATCACAAACATAGATATTGCCATATTTTTAGGTGCTTTTTTGTTTTGCCTCTTAAATCTTTTGCAACAGCTACTGGTGCCTCAAGATTAACAAGATTAGCATCTGTGTGCCAGGGATTTGACCTAAAGCTTTGACCATTCATTCATTCATTCATTCATTCATTCATTCATTCATTCATTCATTCATTCATCTTCTTATCCGCTTATTGCCGAATTCAGGGTAACTGGGGTCTACTGGTGCCCATCCCAGCACACATATTATGAGAGGCAGGGGTACACCCTGGAAAGTTCACCAGTAGGAGTAAACCGGAGTACCCGGAGTAAACCGGAGTACCCGGATGATACCCACGCAAGCACAGGGAGAAAAGGCAAACTCCGCACAAAAAGATCCCCCCCTTGGGAATTGAACCCGGGACTTTCTTGTTGTGAGGCGACTGTGGTAACCACTACGCCATCGGGCCGCCCTGATCATATATTATTTTTGAAAAATGTAATTGCTTAAAAAAAAATCATTTATCGCAAACTAATGCAATATATAGAGTGTAAATCTCTTTTCTCAGGTGCAGTAAAGATTTTGCAAAAACTCCCAGTCAGTTGCCCCCAACAATCTCTTCCTCTCTCTTTTTCTCTCTTACTCCATATTCCCTGGCCAGAGCAGGCTATGACCTTGATGAGAGCAAATAAAGCCCAGAGAGACAGCTGTCTCCTGGCAACCTGCCCTGGGTGAGTGCAGTGCATGGAGAGACAGCAGTGGTGTGTTATGGCCTCTCTCTCAGCAGGGACTGTGCCAGGTGGATGGCACTCTGCTGAACCTACCTACTTACAAAGCGCTCCCAAAGCACAGCGTGCACTCGTTCACCTACTACACACACAAAGTATATTCCCAGTAGATACATTAGTTGAGGTCTTGTCTTGCATCAACCGGTTTATCCAGGAAATGTCATTTTTCTGTCTGTCAAAGATTTCAAGTATTCGGTTTTTGGCTGGAGTTAATTTTTTTTTTTTTTAAATAATATAATAATATAATAATATAGGCAACATCCTTTTTTTTTTAATTTCAATATTCAGTCACCTGTACATGGTGCATTCCAAGCATCTTATTATTTGTTTATAGTTTTAAACATGTTTAAATTGATATTAATAAAGGTATTTTTTAAAGTTTTTATTTAAGAATGTCCGACAGATTTCCTTGATTTATGATATACAATATGCAATGTATATTTTCTTTAGGTTCATTCAACACATCACTGCAGTCACACACGTTTTGTACTCTGCTGATTTGACTGGGACTTTAGACCATATGCAATATTTACAATTAAGTACAATTTATCCTGTCTGACTGCTGTTTCAAAGAAATTTCCCCACTGTGGGATTATTAAAGTAATGTAATTTGATATAATGTAATCTAATATAATTTAATGTAAAATATCTTTTGTGCCCTAGGACAACATCAAGCTTGTTCCAAAGCAGTTAAGAATCAGATGACATAAAATTCAGGTCTAAAATTGTTTGGTGTTACTATACACAGCATATTGAATGACATATATGCCCTTCATCTATAATCTTATTGTTTGTCAGCGTCTTTGTAGATCTGATCAGAACATGCGTCTGTGTGTTGTATCCATTGTCTTTCATCCACATTTGTTTGACAATCTTGGAAACACTGCAAGATTTCAATTCAATACTTCGATGTTTATTGAAGAAAGAACCTTTTTGTTTTGTTATACAGTTTTATACTATTGTATAGTCATCTAGCAAGTAGTGTAAGGATCAGGACAGGACATCAAGACAGGATAAGATATTTTAGATTAGATCAGCTACAAATGTGAACTCGCTGCCCTGTGCACTAAGAAAAGGCCTCTCCTGTCACTCAGAAAAGGGTCATGTAGCTATTTCCTCTTGTCAGTGAATGTGTGTGTAGGTGAGAGAGAGTAGCAGAGATGTTTGTTAGTATGTGGGCACAAAATGTCAAATGACTTTCAGCTCCATATGGGTTTCAGTTTGGGCGAATGCAAGATAGCTGAATCTTTTAATGGTACATAAAGAAGTGTGTCTATAAGTTTCATCAGACTATTAAATCAATGTCTGATAAACAGCAATGACTTACGGACCAGTCAGTGATTCTCATCCCGCCTATTATGTTCTGTTTATTTCCTCCAATGTTAATGTTCCATAGTTATATGGCAAACATATCTGTGCGCTATTGTATATTTTGTATATACATCTTATATCTTATCAAGACAAATAGTAAAAAAGACTCATCTTTGTTTATGCAAAAGATTAAAATTGTGTCATCTAAAAATAAGAATAACAACTTTGATTGTGACATAGGATTGATATAATAATAGAGCCATATCTCTTTAAGGAAAATCCATTTTAATTGTTTTTCAGTTTAACTGAACGTCTGTACTTACACATCCTATAAGCAATTAGGGGCCGTAAAATGGTGTAACTGTAAATAATTAACTTAAGGAAAAATGGATTTGATATTTATGTGTCCAGTTGGAGGTGTAAATTTAATGAACTCTCTGAGGTTGTTCTTTACAGGTTTCTCATGCTCTTCTTAAGAGCAATATGTCTTATTGCTCATGAATCATGAATCACTATAATAGCCCCGCTAGTGTTTCAGGTCAGTAGAAACCGTAACCTCTCGTTACCCCCTGCCTCTCTTTCTCATTCCAGTCAAAACAAAGCTGTTTAGGAGTGAACAGTGCCATTCTATAAACAAAGAAGTTAGGCGTATAAATCAATTCCAAGGAAAAAGGATCATCACAGCTTGTGGTTGCTCAGCATTTGAATAGCTTTCGAAAGGCTCATAAACACAGATATGGCACAGATATAGATTTATCTTATAAATTTATCTCAAATCAAGAGATGTTAGTTTACAAGTTTAATGCATTTTGTGAGTCTGAATTCATAGAAATATTGTAACAAGAAAGATATGTACAGTGGCTTCTTAATGAAAAGGAAAATTCAAGCCATTCAGCTAGTTGATGTTGAGTCTGGCCAGAGTGTGTATGTTAGGAGTTAAAGTTAGTGTGCAGCCTGCAGGGCTTGGGAGGGACAGGGCTTATAGCATGCAGCTGTGGAGCCTCAGTACAGTGAGCTGTAGGGTCAGGGGTGTGAGCAAAGCCAAAGTAAACCTGGCCTTCTTCCATACTCATCACCATTCTGGCTCACACTCCCTAACCTCCTGCTTCCTTCATGCTAAACCACAACTTTCTGAGTCCCACAGTTTCGTTATCCCAGGCACTGAGTCTATCCCGTCTTCCATCCAGGTAGCTTGACACTTCAGAATGCCGCTAGGAGCTCCACAACGTTAACAACCTTTATTTCTCATTTGTCATTTGAGCCTAAACCTGACACACCCTCAGCTCAGAATGACATAAATCTGCGCCAAACGATCGTAACCCTACAAAGAGAACACTTTAATGAGAATAAATGGAGAGCCATTTTATTCCGTAATGGTGAACAATATTAAAAAATTTCATTTTTCAATCATTTAAAAGCCATTTATTATACATGACAAAACTGACAGCGCACAGATGACTTTTCCACATGTTCGTAATGGAGCAGTAAAATACAAAACCAACTCAAAGGTTACTGGGGAAGAATGTTTGCTTTTCGTCAGCAGAATATGAACTAGAGTAGCTGGTATATGTACTGTAGGTTACAGCACACACACACACACACACACACACACACACACACACAAGCACATGGGCTTTTCTGCTTAACGTCAGACAATTATTTATGTAGGGATTTTTTTTCTTATAAAAGCACATTCAGTTCACATGTAAACATATACAAAAGTTAGTACATGTTCCACTGCAACTACTATCAATAAAAATAGGTTTATTACTTCCTTTGTCATTTTAAAGATTTTCATTGGGGGTGACGAGGATGGACAGGATTAGAAATGAATTTATTAGAGGGACAGCGTATGTAGGATGTTTTGGAAACAAGGTGAGGGAGTCGGAGGTTGATATGGTTTGGACATGTGCAGAGGAGGGACATGCAGTATATTGGTAGGAGAATGCTGAGGATGCAGGTCCCGGGTAGGAGGAAAAGAGGAAGACCAAAGAGGAGGTTTATCGATGTGGTGAGGGAAGATATGCAGGTAGTTGGGGTGAAAGAGTCAGATGTAGAGGACAGAGTAGTGTGGAGAAGAGTGATCCGCTGTGGCGACCCCTAACGGGAGCAGCCGAAAGGAGAAGAAGAAGACTTCCTTTGTCATTTTAAAATGACCTCCAATGTGGTAGTCCTGAATAATTTGGGAAATATAGAGCATGCATGTTAAAACGCTCAGTCTATTGTATTCAGCTTCTTCATCCAGGGCCAGTCTTTCATCCTCTTGTATTTCATTGTGTATGTGTAGACACATATATAAAAAGTGCTTTTTAAAATACTTAACAGGTGACATGGCAGCAAAGTGGTTAAGTTGCTGGACTGCTAATTGGAAGATCGAGGTTCGATTTCCAGCATCACCAAGTTGCCACAGGTGGGCCTCTGAAGAAGGCCCTTCATTCTTAATTGCTTAGTTGTATAAACAGATTAAGAACGTCTGCTGAATACTGTCCATGAATATATAAACCACTGGTGATCGTACAAAATCCCTGTTTTTTGTTTTATATTTTAATTTATCCAGGGTTAACAGTTATGGCTATTTCTATTATCCTGTTCCATGTTGTGAATTTCTACACCATCATTTCATGTAATCAGCCACTACAATAAACTTGTTGTACATCTTGTTTTATACTTTGGACTCTGTGATTGAGTGTTTAATTCTCAGCAGTTTTATATATTGTTGTAAAACCGCATCATTTCACACTGCACATGTTTGGGGTCTATCTTGAGCAGAGCTTTGTAACCCTGATTCCCATCTTCTAAATATCATGTGTAAAATATTATATAGGCCTAAACATTGAGTTTAGAACAAAAGCCCTGCTGAGAGCCTTGGTAATAGATCCCATTGTATAGAATAGCTACATTACATTTAGGGACATATAAGATTCTCCAGTTTTAACTGTTGTAATTATTAGTTTTTTTCCTGTGTGGTGGTGTCTCTAGATGTCGAGCATCGGGATGACGAAATCGGAGATTCTTCCAAGAACGAGGTACAGAAGTCTTATGGTGTCGTCCGCCCGTCTTCTATCTCTGTATGTATATTGCACATGTGTAAGTTGTATACATGCCTGTAACTATTCATGTTCTACTACTTTCCTTCTACATATTTGTGTTCTGGTTGCAGGAACAACAGTTACAAATCTTTTTTTTTTTGTGATTTGGTGTACAGTAGTTGTGAAAGAAATGGTACCCTGGTGGCAACTGGTTTTGAAATATCAAATACACTTGGTCTTTTGGGTTGAATGGAAAGTCCAGTTCCTTTGCAAGCAGTGGCTTGCTGAAAGGATATCGGAAGATAGGGAAATGAGATATAGCTCATTGTCTCAGTGCTCACACATTTTACACTCTGCCAAGCTCTTTGGACATTTTCCTTTCAACACTCAAACCTTCACTAAACAAATTCTTCCATATCCTTGCCAGAAAACGAAACACCAGCTTCCTTCCCTCTTTTATCGATAGCAAAAAGAGATAAGGTGAGTGAATTAAACAAGCGGTTGTTTTTTTCTTTTTCTTTTTTTTTTTATTTGTCCCTTTAAGCAGGGAGCTCGAGGCAGGCTACGTGGGGGAGTGGGCCGGGAAGTCAGTCTGCGCCAGAGACCCATGCCCAGAGTAACGTTCCAGGCCGGTGACCCTTATTACATTAGCAAGCGGACCAGGGAGGAGTTGCTGGCCAAGTGGAAGATGGAGGTGAGTACCGGAGAGATAGGGAGGAAGAAACACAGGACCCTGTACACTAATGAGTGCTAATCCCTCAATCAGGTTCACTTTGTGTTGATTTAAAAAAGTTTTTTGTTACAACCCAACTAAAGGACATGTGAATGCCAAGTGTATTTGATGACTCATCTGAAGGTACCATTTATTTCATGAGTAGTGTTAAAATATAAATCTCATTTCCTATTTAATGCATACACTATATAAGCAAACGTTTGTGGTCAGATCACAAACAAATGCGATTTCAAACGGTATTAGTGAAATCAGACACTAAAGTCTGGTAAGAAGGTCAAGATCAGGACTTTATAGCCAAACACTCTTGTAACATACTATAATCCAGCATGTGATAATGGATTTCAGGGGTCTTTGTGCTCAGGGTCATTGTCATGCTGGAACAGTCTCTACAAAAACATTGTTGACAACTGCAGGCTTCCTTATTTGTAGCTATAGTTTGGAGAGAAACCACATGTGGATCTGATGGTCATGTGACTGCAAACATTTGGCAAATTAATGCATTACTTTTGTGTAGTGATCGAATTGTGTTGTATATAATATGCTGGATTGTTCTTAAATTCTTCAAGTAAAAGATTTTGATGTGTTGTTTTCTGTCGCAGCACAATTTGAATATTATACTGTATATGTAGTGAATATAGAAATAAGTCGAGCGGTATTTGCCAGATAAGCTCAAGCTAATAATTATGAAAAAAGAAAGTTAAATACAGAAAGACTTGCATAGTTGACGTGGTACAGTTTTTGTTGGTTAGTGGGTTATGATGTGGACAATATTTGAATGACCAAAATCATTTAAAAAAATTAACAATTTATTAATAAATTATTGATTAATAAGATATCATCTACTGTTAGTAAAATACATATTTTGGGTTATGGGGTTTGCTATGGGGATTCCCATCATTTAACAGTATGAGACATTGTGTGAAGTTACCTAGTTTTGTATTAGTTCTCTGTGATGTCTTCTTCTTCTCTTTTCGGCTGCTCCCGTTAGGGGTCGCCACAACGGATCGCTTTTCTCCACACTACTCTGTCCTCTACATCTGACTCTTTCACCCCAACTACCTGCATATTTTCCCTCACCACATCCATAAACCTCCTCTTTGGTCTTCCTCTTTTCCTCC
>JAOTRA010000002.1:5407849-5427381 GCA_026260255.1 Pseudolaguvia tuberculata | reverse complement strand
CTTCTCTTCTCTTCTCTTCTCTTCTCTCCTCTCCTCTCCTCTCCTCTCCTCTCCTCTCCTCTCCTCTCCTCTCCTCTTCTCTTCTCTTCTCTTCTCTTCTCCTGTTCCATGTGCTGCAGGCAGAGAAGAAGGCCAATCTGGTTTCCATAATGAGCTTGATGGAGGAGCATGCAGAGGTTGAAGTCAAGCCTCAGATGGCCTGTGGCACCATGAGCAGCCCGATAACCACTGCACCGCCACCACCATCAGCTCAGCAGCAACTAACCCAGGCTCTTCCCAAAGCTCAGGCACAACCACAAGTACAGCCTACACCCCAGCAACAGCCTTCAGCCCAGCAGCAACAGCAGCAGCCTACAGACCCAGCATCTCCTACAGTGGCCACCACTCCAGAACCAGTGCCTGGAGATGGAGATAAAACCTCACTAAAGTCCACCGACACAGAAGCTGAGTATGAGGTAGTACCACACCTATCACTATTATTAGATTTGATAAAGGATGACAAATTGGAGCATGAGTGGAAAAGGATTCGCATGTCTGAAAATGATTAAATGTGTGATCAAATAGTGGTCAGTTTCTCTGCAGTAATGGTAAAAGTACAGGTTAATGCAGTTTATAGACTGGACGATGAGGTTATGTCTGCTGTGATGAGGTTGTGTCACATATTTTATTAGTATTTAAATGTTCTATGATGTGACTTTACTTTGTCGCTCTGGACAAGTTTGTCTGCTAAATGCTGTAACTGTAAGTATAACTATGGTATGTACAGGATGGCAGAGGGTTTGGCATTGGTGAGCTGGTGTGGGGTAAACTTCGCGGTTTCTCCTGGTGGCCTGGACGCATTGTTTCCTGGTGGATGACTGGCCGAAGTCGAGCTGCCGAGGGCACCAGATGGGTCATGTGGTTTGGTGATAGCAAATTCTCTGTGGTATGTGTAGTAAGTCAGACCAGTGGTAAAAGTGCATCCTCAGTAACTGCTTTATTCTAGTCGGGATCCAGAGATAAAAAAAACTTTTATTGTAAAAAAGATTCATTCAAAAGTTCTTGTCCCATTTTTAGGTGTGTGTTGAGAAACTGTTGCCTTTGAGTTCCTTCTGCAGTGCTTTTCACCAGCCAACATACAACAAACAGCCAATGTATAAGAAAGCCATCTATGAGGTTCTACAGGTGCGGCTTTATATATTCAGAACTGTTATGAACTGCTAATAAACCTATGTTAAATGTGACCAGTGCACTTGTCTGCTCCAAAAATATTTTAGGTAGCCAGCAGTAGAGCAGGAAAAGTGTTTGTTAACTGTCCTGAGAGTGACGACACTGACACCTGTAAGTCGGTGGACATGCAGAACAAGCAGATGATTGAATGGGCCATGACAGGATTCCAGCCCACTGGCCCCAAGGGCCTGGAGCCTCCAGAGGGTAAACATTACTGCTATGCTTTTTTGAGGGATTACGAGACCTAAGTGGTTAAAAGACATTCCTGTACAAGTGAAGACACATTGCTAAAGTGGAGTCAAATGCTGGAAATTTGTCGTATAATTGTTTCTCAGCCTTGTGTATGTTTCATTTTTTTTTCTGTAAAAACTGACACTATTTAACAAATGGAAGTTGTGTAATGGAATGTGAACTCTTAGTAATTCTTCCAATGTATCTGCTGTTTTTAACTGTATTCAGTGTAATTCAGAATTCAGAAGACAGTTTAACACTGTTAGACTCTGGCAAGCTGATTCATCACATAGTTTTATATTGTTCAGAATACAATATTTTTACTTGTTGTAGATCGATCTGATATGTTGACTTTCACAGAGGAGCGCAATCCATATAAGGAAGTGTACCCAGAAATGTGGGTGGAGCCTGAAGCAGCTGCCTATGCACCCCCACCTGCAAAAAGACCTCGTAAAAGCACCGGCACAGAGAAGCCCAAGGTGAAAGACATTGTCGATGAGAGAACCCGAGGTGAGCTATAGTTCTCACTGAGCCACACACACACACACACACACACACACACACACACACACACACACACACACACACCAAACCGCTCACATTAGCACACCCCTATAATCAGGGTTATCATCCTCAACTACTAAGCTCTCCAAGGTAAACATTGGGCTGTAAACATTACACAGAGAATCAGATAGTCGTAGTTACCTATTTTTCTCTGGTTTTCTTTTTTCAGAGCGGCTTGTGTACGAAGTTCGTCAGAAGTGCAGGAATATTGAAGGTATCTATTTATGTTGTGTCTGCTGTATTAAGAACTCTACATGGCAAATTTGAACTGACAGGCTTGGTACATAAACCAAATTAACGTTTATCTAATTAAACACTAAAAATGACTAAAACAGTGTGGGTACTTTGAGTCAATGTAGAATTAATGTATAGAAGAAAGCAGGGCCTAACTATTTTAGAAGTATTTTAAGGCAAAAATAAAGTATGCATAATGCATCTAAAGTGTTGTAACCACTGTGCCAGTCACCAGCCCATCATAGGGCCACACACACACAGAATTGTGTGCAGTTTTCGCAATTTAGAATTGCCAACCTAACGTACAAGTTTTGAACTGTGTGAGTAAACCGATGCAAATGGGAAGAAGATGGAAACTCAACACAGAAGGGTTCCTGCCCAGGAATCGAACCCAGGACCTTGTGGGGGGGTACAACCTAGACGGGTCACCAGTCCATCGCAGGGCCACACATACACACACACAAACATTCACTCCTATAGACAATTTAGAATCACCAATTGACCTAATCTGCATGTTTTTGGACTGTGGGAGGAAACCGGAGTACCCGGAGTTTACCCCCACAAAAGCGCGGGGAGAACATGCAAACTCTGCACAGAAAGATTCCCGGCCCAGGAATCGAACCCGAGATCTTCTTGTTGTGAGGCGAACCGGCTAACCACTACACAACCAACCGCAACGCTCTCTTTACATATTGTGCAGTATATTTTTAATACCTTATGAAAACTCACCTGCGTTTATTTAATACTTCATTAATAGGGGTAATGTTTTTGTATAATTGTACAAGGCACTGTGAGTTTTTTATTCCTGTTGGATTACGGTTTATATTAAACTCTGCTATTGGGAAGCTTTTTGAATATTGTGTTTAAAAATGATATATTATGCCTCTAAATTGTTTTTGGTTCGCATTTTATTACTCACATTCCAGGTGGCTGTCAATGCAGCAATAGTAAATGGCTTGAAACTATTTCAGTTTATGTAAACTGAAAGTCATGACATGACTTTACTTTGTTGTTACTTTTTCACAGACATTTGCATCTCCTGTGGAACTCTGAATGTTTCCCTTGAGCATCCGCTCTTCAGTGGAGGAATGTGCCAAAGCTGTAAGGTAGAAACTCTTCATTTTAGCCTCACGCACAGCCACTAATAATAATTTAAAAAAAACAGGACACCAAACAGACATTTTTCATCTTGGGTGGGATACACATACTATTCTTTCATATGTTTTTGAAGTATTTTTTGTTGAATTTTTTTGGGGTTTTTTCTTTTTAGTACAGGATGGTTTAGACGAGTGTGCATTGAAAATGGTTGTGAAAAACTTGCAAAAAGATGAATGTACAAAACTTTACAAAAGGAACTAGACAGTAATTCATTTTGTTATCCTGAATTAGTGAATATGCGGGTAAGAAGATGGATGAATGAATGAATTAATTAATGAAAATAGTTTTCTTTAAATATACACAAATATATTTTGAAACAGATGAAAAGGGAAGCTTTTAATTAATCATAATTTATCATTACGAATCATTTAGATCCTTTTTAAAAATGATTCATATTATGAGTAAATTGCATTAACAATTCTACCTGTTTGTGCATTAGCCAGACTGTCAACAGGCTAAAACACCCGTTGTTTTCTCATTAATGTGTTGTGCTGCAGAACTGCTTTTTGGAGTGTGCGTACCAGTATGACGACGACGGATACCAGTCTTACTGTACAATCTGCTGTGGAGGCAGGGAGGTTCTCATGTGTGGAAACAATAACTGCTGCAGGTGCGCTGATACACACAAGGTCTTTTAAATGAGAAATGAATACAGGGTGCATCAAAGCAAATATGATGCCACTATTTAATACTGATTCTGATACTGACAGAGTAATGACTAAGCTGCTTAGTATTAATTAATAGAGGCTGATGCTTTATTTAATTAAATTCAGTTTAAGTTGCCAGATTTGTTAACATGAAGAATTGTATTATGATTACATTTAGGCCACATGTATCAAGTGATTCAATTCTAATTTTTTTTTGCTTACACAGATGGGATATGACCTAAATCTGTGTAAGCAGGAAATGTCAATGGATTTTGATATTTTTAGATTTTATTTATCATTAATATGTGGACATAAATAGGATATTGCAGGGCTGTCTTTTTTCTCTTTTGTATATGATGCAGAAGTCAAATACTGAATAATAATTTTGTCTTTGTCCATTGTGTCAATTAATTATTGCACAATTTTTCCTACTTTGGCTTGTTTTTGCCATGTATAGTATAAGTACAATTATTAGATATAGGTCAGTTCTGAAATATATTTTAAGCAGGTTATTAAAACAATCAGATATAATCATAAAATCGGAAATGGTCATTAAGACCTGCAGTGTAAATACAAAGTTTACAGCTCCAATCAGTTTGAGAAAGGCAGAGTAAATTTTTCATAATTTCATTTTTCATAAACAAAAAGTTACTTTGAGCACATGTCATTCCACACATACCTGTTCTTGATGTAATTTCTACCTCACTGTTAACTATTTCTCTGTTGCTCTTTAGTCTGTGTCTATGTCTTTGTGATATTGTCTTTGTCTATTGTCTTTGTGTTGCACTTGTCCTACGTCTGCACTGTACTTATTGTCTGTATGTATTACCAAGGTCCCTGAGTAACTTTGTCTCATTTCACTGTATACTGATCTGTCATATATAGTTGAAATGACAATAAAACTTCTTTGACTTGACTTTCCCAGTACTGGACCGGTATCATTATCATCCCGAATCCTTAATCCCAACAATAAGTTATTTTGACCATAAAACTTGCAACAAGCTTGGTTCTAATGGTGACACGTCTCACTGCTACAACTGCTGTCACTAGTATAGTAATATATTTTATACTTTTAAAATACTTTTTTATTTCTGTGTTGTTTGCAGGTGTTTCTGTGTCGAGTGTGTGGATTTGCTAGTTGGGCCGGGTGCAGCACAAGCAGCTATAAAAGAAGACCCTTGGAACTGCTATATGTGTGGGCAGAAGCCACAGTTTGGGCTGTTGGAACGCCGGACTGACTGGCCCAGTCGATTACAGCACTTTTTTGCCAACAACCATGACCAGGATTTTGTAAGTGTTAGTTATGATTCTTTCTCAAACGATTCCTGAATCGATGCTTATAAGTCTAGAATCAGGTATACATTCAAATAAGATGGTGACGGTGTGGACCTGCGTGTATGTAAAACTGAAAAATTAACCCCAACAAAGCATTCATGAATATAATAAAATAAAAAACAAACTCAGTCAAACATGTATTGAAACAGTTTATTAGATACAGATATGCAACTTTTTCTTTCACACCCCTTTGCGCATGCTTGCCAACCAAACAACAACAAGACCAGAGAGGAAAATACATTTACCCCCACACACAGAATGATGCTGACACAAAACTACCACCTATAAATTTAATAAATAGTTTCGTTTGTAACATAAGCACTGACTGACACTTGTATGTATGCCGGATATTTTTCTTTACTTAAACAAAAATGGACAACAGATACTTAAAAAAAAACTGTGGCAACATTGCGGAGTTTGCATGTTCCCGCATGCGTGGGTTTACTCTGGTTTCTTCCCACCGTCCAGAAACATGTTCATTAGGTTGATTTGTGAGTCAAAATTGCCCATAGAAGTGAATGTGTGTGTGGTTGTTTGTCTATGTCTATGTCTTGCGATGGACTGGCGCCCTGTCCAGGGTGTACCACTGCCTCTTGCCCTATGTGCGCTATGCCCCCGTGACCCCGAGTTTGGGAATAAGATGAATGAATGAATGAATTTCTTATGAGTGTGTAACATCTCTTTTTTGTATGGATTATGCTTCCTATTCAATATTAATTTCTATTAGCTATTAAACAGAGACACACAAACAGGAGCACTGTCTGTGTCATACAACAGATACCATCTGTAGGCAAGTGTGCCTTACATGATAAGGTCACTGAAGCCAGCAAACCCGATCTTTTTGAATCATTATGACTGATTTGGGGGTGAGAGTTGCCATCACTTCCACATAGGCAACATGAACAGTTGAACCTCTTTCACTGCCAATAAATGTTATTCATTTCTTTCTTTCTCTCTTTCTTTCTCCACACTCGCACTTATGCTTTCTCTCCCAGGAACCTCCAAAGCTCTACCCTCCTGTCTTGGCAGAGAAGAGAAAGGCCATTCGTGTGTTATCACTCTTTGATGGAATCGCTACAGGTATAATATAATATTAAGACCATCATTCCTTTATAGTGCCTGTGCTTTCCTACTTCAAGACAAGAGTGTAAATGACCAAACTCCATCTCGTTCTACATAATCGAAATGTCGCTGCAGTAAATATATACAGATCTGTTGTTAATACATTTTCTCCTTCTCCTCTCGGCTGAGCCCGTTAGGGGTTGTCACAGCGTATCACTCTTCTCCACACTGCCCTGTTCTCTACGTCTGCCTCTTTCACTCCAACTACCTGCATGTCTTCCCTCACCACATCCATAAACCTCCTCCTTGGTCTTTCTCTTTTCCTCCTGCTCGGCACCTCCATCCTCAGCATTCTTCTACCAATATACTGTGTGTCCCTCCTCTGCAAATGTACAAACCATCTCAACCTAGCCCCCCTCACTTTGTCTCCAAAACATCCTTCTAATCCTGTCCATCCTCATCACTCCCAATGAAAATCTCAATCTCAATTTTCAACTCTGCCACCTCTAGCTCCTCCTCCTGTTTTTTTTGACAACATATTGTTATTGTTAGTACATACTACTGTACTGGTATATTTCTCTCATGGTCTATTTTTTTTTACATTACATTGCAGCAATAAGGCATGTTTTTCTCTAAAATAAATATTGTTTACATTAGTCACATATCAGTCCCTCTAGGATTTTAGTGTATTTACGATTACCCATTGAAATGCCCTGCACAAAATGTGACTGCTATGTCCCCAAACGTACTTTAATTTATTTTTTATTTTGAAGACGATGCAGACATGCCACTACTGTCTTATATTTGTTAACAAAACTAAGTAAGACACCCCTCAATGTTCTTTACAGAATCGGAGAGATCATTCATTCATTCATCTTCTTGCCCGCTTCTTGCCTGATTCGAGATCACGAGGGTATGCTGGCACCTATCCCAGCGCACATAGGGCAAGAGACGAGGGTACCAAATCAGACCAAAATCAATTGTAAACCAGTAGTGCCATTTGTTTCTTTAATTGCGCATCAGAAACCTAAAACATTGCACCATTATCACAGTTTTTTAAGAAATACTGTGGTGAAATCAGCCATTTTAATTTACAACAATGACAAAAAAACCTGCAATCAAGGAGAGACTGGAAATTAATTATTTTTGCTAATTTACAAATTTGTAGTTATTTAACGCTCAGACACCTGGATGATTTTTAGAAGACTGTGACAGTGTGTATGTCTGTGTATACAAAGGGCTGCTGGTGCTAAAGGAGTTAGGTATTCAGGTGGAACGCTATGTTGCATCTGAGATATGTGAAGACTCCATCACAGTCGGGATTGTGCGGCATCATGGGCGCATCATGTATGTCGGTGATGTTAGAAACGTCACGCGCAAACATGTGAGTTAACTGAGTTCCATTTCAAGTATGTTTTCTTTAGTTTTAACATTTCAATGCAGGATGTCAAAGTTTGCTGTTCAGTTTATATAGTTTTGTGTTTAATGGATATGGCAGATGTTTAGAATAGAGTCAATATTTGTTCGTGACTATGAGTTTTAAGGGTTTACAAGATATTTGTCATTTCCTGCACAAAAGAGCATATAAAGAAAAATATTCTGACATGTGTTAAACGTTATTTTGCACGGCGAAATGTCCATAGATAGGAAATGATTATTAACTAGTTAATTCCAAAAGTTGATGCTGGAATTTTTGTACGTTTTGATGTCTGCAGGCAAGTAGGTATAAGTTTTTTACAATAGCAGTAAAAACAGTAAAAATAAGTTACTTAAATGATTTATTCAAGTAATCTACCAGCTCATGGTCACTTTATTTATCATTGCCAAGCCATTATTCAGATTTTTATACCTTTAATTCTATTCTTTTCATTCTATTTGTAACCGTATACATGTTGTTTTGGTTTGTCTCCTTTTGTGTTACAGATACACGAGTGGGGACCTTTCGATCTTGTTATCGGCGGAAGCCCTTGTAATGATCTGTCGATAGTTAATCCAGCACGGAAAGGTCTCTACGGTAAAATTATATTGCATGCAAAATTCAATTAAAATTTGGTTTAGATGCATGCCATTGTAAATCACAAATATAAAGCAGCATTTTCTGATATTATAATCTTAATTGTCTTTGTATCTTATTTTCTTATTGCACACAAACCAACACACACACCCCAACCAGAGGGAACTGGAAGACTGTTCTTTGAGTTTTATCGACTTTTACACGAAGCTCGTCCTAAGGAAGGAGACAACAGGCCTTTTTTCTGGCTGTTTGAGAATGTGGTGGCTATGGGTGTCAGTGACAAAAGGGACATCTCCCGCTTTTTAGAAGTAGGTTTGCTTTTACTCACACAGAAATACATTTAAAGAGTTCTTGACAATTTGTATATCTTGGGCCTCAGTATTGTGCAACTAACCTTTTTGCTGCCATCAAGTGGTGATAATATGGAACTTCTTCCTTTTCAAGCCCTGAAATAATGTTCTTCCCGCACTTGTGTGGGTTTTCTCTGGGTACTCTGTCCAAAAACATGTACATTAGATTGATTGATTGGTGATAAATAAATTGCCCATATGGCTGAGTGTGTGTGGTTGTCCATCTATGTGTGGCCCTGCAATGGACTGATGTCCTGTCATTTCGCCTAGGCTAGGCTCCACCAGACCGCGAGTTTAGAAGTTGAATGAATGATACCTAATTTGCTTTGGAATGTTATTAAATTATCAAAATGAAAGAATCAAGAAAATATGAAAGTATTTACAGATAGATAGATAGATAGATAGATAGATAGATAGATAGATAGATAGATAGATAGATAGACTTTATTGTCATTGCCTAGTACAGGTACACAGCAACGAAATGCAGTTTCAGCATCTACCAGAAGTGCAAATGGTAGTAATGTGCAATGACAGTTGCAGATAAATACTATGGAACAGTAAAGTGTCTGTAGTTTACAGTAATAAATACTATGGAACAGTAAAGTATCTGGAGTTTACAGTAATAAATATCATGGAACAGTAAAGTGTCAAATATAGAAAAGTGCAATATGTAAAGTGTCTGGAAAATCTGTGCAGTAATGATGAGATTATGACGGTGAAGATAGAGGTGCATCAGCTGTAGACTTATGTGTAGAGTAAGATTTACACAATATACATAAAAAATAGACATATATATATATAAAATATACACAATATAATGTACATATATGTAACAAATATATTACAACAGTGATTAATGTATAGACATGAGTGTAGGGTTATATAGTTAGTGAGAATGCAGAAGTAGAATGTATAATATGTAAGTATATACAGATACACAATATAGTGCAGATGTGTGTAAGGCACAATGTGTATGGGAGGATATAGGATTAAATATGTGATATGTACATTGTATTGTACTATACAAGGTTATATGCAGGTTATAAAGTGTTCAGTGGTGTAGTGTAGAGTTCAGTAGTGTGATTGTGGATGGGAAAAAAATCATACAACTGAAAAATAAAATACAAATGTCGCTGAAGGTACCAGCACCCTTATGTGTGGTTGCACTCTGGCAACCCACATCCAATTCCGCCTTGTGTCCTTTTGTCTCTGTCTGTTCTATTAATAAAGGCAAAAAATATATTTAAAAAATAAATAAAAATAAGGAACCATTTGCCATAACCTCACAATAGACTTATCTCCACTTCTAACAGTGCAATCCAGTGATGATAGATGCAAAGGAAGTGTCTGCTGCCCACCGTGCTCGCTACTTCTGGGGAAACCTTCCTGGCATGAACAGGTTGGTAAAGGAAAAGTAAGGAAACATAAGCATTATTGCATATATCAAACACTCAATCTTAAATGCTACCATATAATCAGATGATAATAATAGAGAACAATTCTACACTTCTCATATGGCTCTATTTCGGTTTGCATCTCTTATGTGACCTGTTTTTGCTTATCACAGACCTCTTTCTGCTATGTGCACTGACAAACTGGACCTGCAGGACTGTCTGGAACATGGAAGAACTGCAAAGGTAAAAATTACACTTTAACACATTAACTGGTATGGGTTATAAAAGTAATAAGTTTTATCTTATTTAACAAAACTGGAGGGGGTTAAACTTCTCTATTCATTAATGTATTTGTTTATTTTTTTTAGTTTGATAAAGTGAGAACCATCACCACTCGGTCAAATTCTATTAAGCAGGGCAAAGATCAGCACTTCCCTGTATATATGAATGAAAAAGAGGACATCCTGTGGTGCACTGAGATGGAGAGGTATTTAATTCAATTCAGTTTTATTTCTATAGCTATATTAAAGAATAGACAAACAGATCTGTTACCTTAGCACTTACCTGTTCATCTGTAACCTTAGCACTTTGACTGTAAATGATTTTAAATTAAAACACAAGAAAAAATGCGTCTTTTTTACATGCGTATGTCCAGCTTGGGTTGTTTTGTCGTGTAACATGTAAATACAAATGTCGGACATGGGTCACACAGATGTCAGCAATTCGTCTAAGGAACCAAATCCAATTGGAATTGTCTATTGAGATCTGCAGTATAAATGCATCTGTAGGTGCGTTGCCACTTGGGCGATTCAGAATTGATTCAAAAATGTCAAAAATCGATTTGTTAATTTTATTCATACTTCATGTAACCATAGAATAACAACGTATTTTTTCTAATAGTATAAACAGCAAACGTACTTAAATGTGGTACATTTTCAAATAGTATATGATTTTGGACAAAAGTGGCGGTGCGGTGGCGTAGTGGTTAGCACGGTCCCCTCACAACAAGAAGATCCTGGGTTCGAGTCCTGGGCCGGGGATCTTTCTGTGTGGAGTTTGCATGTTTTCCCCGCGCTTGCTTGGGTTTGAATGAATGAATGAATCTGTATTACAACAAAAGATGCATCATTAATTTATTGCATCATTGCTGAATCTGAATTGAATCGATTTTGTTCGAATTGTTCTCTCTCTCTCTCTCTCTCTCTCTCTCTCTCTCTCTCTCTCTCTCGCTCTCTCTCTCTCTCTGTTAGACTCTGTCTCACTCTGTATATTTGTCTTTGTCTTTCTCACCTAGCTGTTTTTACTAATGGTTGCTAGAAATATTTTAAAAGCACCTTAACCGCAACAAAGCACAAGATGAAATTTTAGCATGTTAAAAATAATTTTGACCTCATATTGTGTGAATCACTTTTACAATTTCACAATTAATTTTTGCATCTGCAACAAGCATGTAGTTTAATGTGTGTGTGTGTGTGTGTGTTTGGGTTTGGGTTCATACATTATATATACTGCCAGTCTCTATTCAGGACCATTTATAGAGCTTGGTGGTCTTCTGTTTTAATATATGGCTCCAGTATTACTAGCAAAGTATTACACTGGCTCACTTACATTCTAAAATAATGCTAAATATCTTTAGCTAATGTTCAATCCCTGATATATATAAAAACATGCACATGTATTGACCAAGGGCGGCACAGTGGCATAGCACTGTCGCCTCACAACAAGAAGTTACCGGGTTCGATTTCTGGGTCAGGGATCTTACTGTGCTGAGTTTGCATGTCCTCCCACAGTCCAAAAAACATGTACATTACATTGTAATCCCGAATAAGTTGACAAAACTCAAAACATTTGAGGTAATCAGTTCCGTCAAATTTTTTAAGTTATGAAATTTCCAATTTTAAGTAAGCAGAAACCTCTAGTTTTGAGTTTGTTGTACTCATGCAAAATACTTTCCTCTTACTTAAAATAACCAAGTTACCCTGCTTATACTTTTTGATAACACTTAACATCATTTGTTTAATTTAATTTGTTTAATTTCTCACAACTGTAAATACTTACTCACCCAGTTTATACACTTTAATTAATTAACTTTTCCATTTTGAGTTCCATAAATTAAATTAACCAAATTCTACATCTGTAAACACTATAAATATATGAAAATGCATTTGTAATTTCAAGCAAACACACAATACAGAAAAAAAATATTTCTGACAGTTATTTTTTTATTTATTTTTAAACAAATGTGTCCAACAGGTAATACTGTCTTTATACAGTGTTTAATTTGATATAATAAATGAACATGACCCTGTAAAGGACCGAAAGATGTTTATACACAATTTTCTCTTCCAGTCCATTATCTCACTTGAAACCTATAATAGACAAAAAAACCCCACAAAAACCATGTGACTGGCAATAGTATTAGTATGCAGTATATATAACAAGGTTTTTTCCATGCAGTATATAAAATATATAAACACTGACAAAAGATTGAATTTGACTCGATACAAAGAGTATTAGCATCCATTATAACAAAAAATAGTTGCGCTAAAATAGCCAATAATAAGTCTTATTTAAAAACGGTCCCAGCACTGTCACCGTAAAGTTAAATATAAGATAATCCTACATTTAATTTCTTCAAAGAATCTCATTGACACTGAAAGTTATCTGAGGATTCGAACCCTTCCTCCAGCCAAATGTATATTGTATTTGTATATTTTATATTTTACTTCAAATATTCTACACTGTATTGTGTAGCGAGGCCGTTCTGCCATCTTGGGAAAAACAATGTCATGATTGAACAACAGTTTACGTGAACCTGAATGACGTCATTCGTTAAATCACAAGGCTGACGGATTTTGAGTTAATAAAACTTTAAAGAGACATTTTGTGTAAATTAAAACAGCTAAATTTTTCAACTTACTTGAAAGGTTTAATTTTTACAAACTCATTAATAGGAAAAAGTTCTAAATACTCATAAAAGTTAATTAATATAAACTATTTGTAATTATTTAAGTTAATACAACTCAATTCAATTAATTAGTTACAACATTTGGGTTTACAATGTAGGCTGACTGGCGATTCTAACATTGCTCATAGGAGTGAATGTGTATGTGTGTTGTCTATGTGTGTGGCCCTGTGATGGAAAGGCAGCCTGTCCAGGGTGTAACACTGCCTCTCGCCCCAATGTGCACTGTGATAGGTGTGTGCACCACCGAATTAGGGAATAAGTGGGTTAGAAGATGAATGAATGAATGTATTGGCCAAGAAAAATTGTGAGCTGTTGTATAAAAATAAAAGTTGATTATGTGTAGATATATAAATCATTTACTTCTTTGGAAATGAAACAGTATTTATGCATGAATAAACAAACAGATTTGTTGATATTGAGAATCAGGCTGATGGGACATGTTGAGATCACTGACTGGATTTTTAAACTTTGATTTTAATCATGGTCAATTAACACAAGAAAATATAACAGTTTTTTTTAGGAGGATCAATAACATCTGGCATCATATAAATAAGTGAAGTCTCATTCCAGTTGTTTCTTTCTTCAGGGTATTCGGCTTCCCCGTCCACTACACAGATGTGTCCAACATGAGTCGGTTGGCCAGACAGAGGCTTCTAGGCCGCTCCTGGAGTGTCCCAGTAATCCGCCACCTGTTTGCACCCCTCAAAGAGTATTTTGCCTGTGTGTGAAAGTCAGCGCTGGGAGGAGTCTGTTCAAACTGTTGTATGAAATAGCAAGAGCCTTGTATATTATTTACAACATAAACATCGAAGTAGGTGTTTTTCACGATATTCTTTTTAATATTTGACTTTTTTAATCTATTTAATTGTTTTTATGGTCATTTGTTTTCCTTTTTAGCAGTGTTATCCAGAATTTGAATTGATTTATGTGTGCAAGCTATACTTGAGATGGGGTCTCCTATCCAGGCTATGAGAGACAAAGGCATGGGAGCAAAGAAAAATAGTAGATCGTTCATTTCACCGTCATAATTTATAGATAGTTTGAGTTAGCAACTTTTCTGTAAATCAGGCTAAGTTCGAACGAGCTGCTTGAGCGCTTGCCTTTTTGTTTCCTCTGAGCAACTGAGCCTTTGGCTGGAGCAAAAAACATACATACACACACATATACGCGCAAGAAAAAATGGTGTCTTTCTCTTCCATGTCAGGAGAGCTCTGTCTTAACCAATCCAAAACACCACGTCACAAATACCTCTTTGTTTACGGTTTCTATACACAATGGTAATAAAAGGTACTACTGTAATAGGTGAAAATATGGTGCTTTAAGGTGGTGAAAAACATTGCAACTTATGTGGTGCTACTACTTCAGACTAGATGTGGTCACCTTTATTTCCAAAAAAATTTTTACTTTAAACCTAGCATTTGTCAAGCCAGGTATGCCACATTTCGTTTTGTATCTTTTACAGCCTTTTTTAAACAATACTTTACTGGTGCTCTATATAAACCTCAGTCTTTCAGCCGCTGAGGTCTGTTTCTTGCATCCATGCACACAAGAAACCTGCTGGCCTGCTACATGGGCCGTGATGGGTTTTCCTGTCTCTACTTTGAGATCAAAGGCTGTGTTGAGCTATTTTTTTCGTTTCTAGCGTCACACAGACCAGAATCGTTACTGTACAACTCTGTTGCGTGCGCAGCAGTCGTAGGGAGAGCGGTGTTGGGTTTTGCACCTGCCCTGCTGAACCGCTCTCTACACTGCCTCGCGCAGGCTATCCTCAGTCAGGTGCAAAACTTTTAACAATGGTGCGACTTCACAACGTTCTTCGATCTTTTATATATAGCTAATTTTTGGTGCTTTGTTAACAACAATACCAAGCACTTTTGTATATGTACACTTCCTTTTATTTCTTTTGATTTATTTGGAATATTCTAGAATATTGTGAATCTTTTTTTTGCTATATTGAATATATGATGTGAAATGCTCTTAGCATTATATATATTTGAGGTAGTTAATTTTTTTCTGTACAGTAGGGCTGTGCCAATAGATGTGAAAGTATGGGTTCATAGGATAGGAGAAAGTTGACTGTCACTCTGGTGCATAAGCCACCCTCTTTTTCAAATGCTCATCCGCTACAGTGATATTGCCTCATACCTCCATGTTAGGAAAGTCTACAATCTGCCCTCTTTGTAGTGCGTGTACAGTATGAGCCGTACAGTACAGTTTGTTATCTAGATATCTCGTCAGGTTGCTTTCCTAACGCTTAACCCATGCTTCTGTTGTGATGTCGTTAGTGATGTTTAGTTTCTTCCTCAAAGTCTCCTGGTTAGGAGAACGCTGAATCCAGAGCCTATTCCAGGAATGCTGTGGAAAGCGGTTCACGTCAGTTGAAAACAAGACAACTTGTACTAGGGTAGAATTCCTGTACAAACTGACTGACCGTATATTATCATTGCCCTTTATTTTCACTCGGTTTCTAAGCTTGATTAGAATTAGAGAAAAAGTCACTGCGCATTTAAATTATTGTACTTCATTCAGATTTGGAGCTTCAAACAATTATAATTTGAGACGAATGTAATACAGCATCATAATGAATACGTACCGTAATCTTTTTTTCCTTCATTAGTACTTCTCTATGTTCTAAATTATATTGATGCCCATATTTTTTGTACATTTTGTACATAGAATATGTTTGTTGCTGTGTTTGTTTTTCTAAAAAATGACCTATGAGATGTACAAATGTAATTCTGTGCTAAATATATAATCAATGGAATCAAAAGTCTCTCTTCACAAAGAGAGGAAAAATTAACAAAACCACAACTGTACAAATTGATATTAGCTATTGATCCAGCGGGTGGGAGGGCTTGTTTTTGGTATTTTAGATTTTTATGACATACATTAAACAAGGAAAGCGAACGAATAGTTTGTACAGTAGATGGACATTTCCATCTTTACTGCACAGCCCTACATTCGAAAACAGCCTCTTTCTTTTGCTTTTCATTCTTTTCTAAATACTAAAACAAGGGTTATAGGTGTTTCCAAAGGTGCTAAACATGTTATCGAATTGAAAATGATGTATTATTTGGACATTCTTGTCTAGACAATGACTGTTTTTATGATTCTTTTCGTATTGGAAAAGCACTATTATTTTACTCTCTCATATAAATATATTAAAAAAGGCATTTTAACTTTGTACTTGAATAAAAAATGATGATGAAAAGATTCTTTTATTGTTTTAGAATAGATCTTGCTGTAGTTGGTGCTTATCTGTGGGAAAATCATGTACTCGTATTGGGAAGTAAGAAAAGAATTGTAATCAATCGATCTTGCTGTTAACATGTTTAATAACCTGCTTATTACCCAGGCAATGTTTGTTTTAAGCCCTACATTCCGTGGCATATATCCAGCCGTATGTCCTCTTTTTTTTCTTTAATTAAGATCAGTGTTTATTTCATATATTTCTGGCTTTGGTGGCCTTGTTTCTCTTGTATATTCTTATATATATTAGTGTCCTCCTGAGTTGTTGGCACTACTTCACACATGAGCAAAAAAAAAGGCAAACCTTTTTTTCATAATAATACTGAATATTTTTCCAAATAGTCTCATTAGAGGTATTTTTTTAATAACACAATTTCCTTATATAAAATATGTTTTATATAGGAAATGTTTAATAAATGTAAACAAATTCTTTAAATGCCTATATTATATTTTATTTGCCCTCAGTCCCTAGAAACGGTGATAAGGATTTAAACATAGGTTTGTTTCTCTAGGAGACGTCTAAAATGCAGATTAAGATGTCTCTACATAACAGCAATTAAATAAAGCACAACTAAGGCAAGAACCAAAAGGTTTAAATGTTTTAGACTTTAAAAAGCATCTGGAAATGATACCAGATTTGTAGTAGTGTAGATTAGTTAATCTAATAAAGTTATTACATTATAGCACACGAACTATCTGATTGTGTACTATGCCAATAGTTGGAAAGAAAAACAGGCATGTTAAAGAGAAGATAAAGCATCATTGATGATTTAACAAAATTCTATCATTCATGGTCTAGAAGAATATGTTGAATATTGTAATCCATATCCTGGTTGCCTCTGCCAGAAGCTTCAGACTGAGCTTATAAATAGATCTTCTTCTTTTTTTTTTTTAGAGCGTAGCCCTATAAATAATTCTTTTGTAATAAAATATTACAAACACAGGGTTTGTAGTGATACTCCTCCAGGTATCACGATATATATATTCAGTAGAAAGGTGCTGGTTATTATCAAACGGATATTTTTTTTACAGTGTGCACTACTATATAAATTTATTTGTATGTATTTTTAAGCTCAAAATATATTGCACATTATTCTCTCTCTCTATATCCACTTTTGCTCATTGTCATGAATAGTGCCAGTGATTCTGGAGAGCTTTTTCCCTTCTAAGCACTGTTAATTAGCGTGACTCCTGTCATAAATTTTTTCAAGTCTTCTTTCGTTTTAAGTTCAGCGCATACAGCAGATGTAGCATTCATTGTCCTCCTCTTTTCTCTCTCTCTCTCTCTCTCTCTCTCTCTCTCTCTCTCTCTCTCTCTCTCTCTCTCTCTCTCTTATGTTTTGTGTCCAGAATTAAGAAAAATGCTCCTTATGTACTTGTGCTGGAGAACACTTGAATAAATGTATTGTTTTTTTTGTGCAGCCTTTGTTATTTTTCGCTTGTTTTTTTTTGACTAAAAGAAACACCTGTAAGAGCAAAATCGCATTAGGAATTAGGAATGTTTTAACTAAACATCAACATTAACATCCCACTCTGAAGACACTAAAGCTCAGGCCACTTTCCATAATTCTATATTTTTGTATGTGCCAGCCTTCTTTAAACCAAACCTTTAAAATTTTTTTCCTGGTTTGCCTTTTCAAAGCCTCAGACCTTACTAAGCACGTATATATTTAGAGAAATGGTTTGGATGACATTCAAACTTACTCCAGTTTTCCATGTACCTAAAATGCTGCGGAGACATGTTTAGCTTTAGCTTTAAACTAAATATTGGACCAGGGCTGCAATAAAAAATGTAATCATTTCCAAAAAGGTTTCAGACCACCAGTTAACATGCTTAAGGCATGTGTGATGTCTTTTGTATGTTAGTGTGTTGGCCAAAAGTTTGTCTTGCAAGGTTACGTTCTTGATTACTCGAAGAACAAAATGGGGAAAATGTAAGTGTTAAATTTTGTTCATTACCATTTGTTTATTTTCCTCAAGTACTTGTGTGGTAAAATGTGTAAACATATAAATTGACAACCAACATTTAAATAATAATAATAATAATAAATTAACATAAAATCCTACCTATCTGCAGATTCGAAATATGTGTGTATTATAAATTAAAGGTTCATTTGATGTGTTTTATAAAATTTGGCAGTCAGATTAGAAATTGTTGATTAATGTTGTATAACTGCAGCTCTGGCAGCAGTTTTTGGTCTGCAGTAATATTCAGTTTAATACATCAGGGGCAGGACAGTGGCTTAGTGGCTAGCACTGTTGCCTCACCACGAGAAGTCCTGGGTTCGATTGGGTTCAGAAGTTCTTGGAAGTACAAAAATTACTCTTGACAAGCCAAGAACATAAATGTTAGGTTGATTGGTGATTCTAATATGAAGGAGTCCAAGTGAGGCCCTGTGATGGACTGACCTGTTCAGGGTGTACCTCTCCTGCCTTTTAGGCTCCAGCAAACCCTGTGACCCCAAATAAGGAAATAACAACAAATGAATACATTATCATGTTATATTTGAACAAATCTACATAGTGTAAACTTTTGGGGAAGTGGTAGCACAATGATTTAATTGTTAGGGGTAGATCAGGCTTTAAATCCAAGCATGTTGCCATTGCTGAGATAAATAAAAGAGATAATTGATAGTGACTCTGGATATGGAAATCTGCTAAATCTCGTAAATGTAATACTACACATTTTAGGTGACTATTTAGGGGTTTGAATCTTGCTTGGGTTGATTCTAAGAACTCATTTACTTTGGGGAACACAAAAATATTTTATTTTATTAGTAGTAATAATACAGAATGACTGTGGTGGGGACCAGAACTCATTCTTTTATAGGGCCAAAAATATAGTGGTGCCCCTGGTAAATAATGAACGGATATTAAATATCAGTAGACAGTAATTACTATTATTTCTGCATTGTCAACATTGGCATATAGGGATGATGATGATGATGATGATGATGATGATGAAAAAAGTTAAATGAGAAAATAATCTGTTTTAGATGTTTATCTGTTAAATTCACTCTATTTACTCTGTAGATATATTTTCAACCCAGCCATTAGGGTTGCACAAGCCAGTGCATTCTTAGTGCCGGTCCCAAGCCCGGATAAATGGGGAGGGTT
>JAOTRA010000002.1:5394598-5404846 GCA_026260255.1 Pseudolaguvia tuberculata | reverse complement strand
GCAGGTAGTTGGGGTGAAAGAGGCAGATGTAGCGGACAGGGTAGGGTGGAGAAGAATGATCCGCTGTGGCGACCCCTTACGGGAGCAGCCGAAAGGAGAAGAAGAAGAAGACTCTGTAGATATATTTTCGCTGGGGAATAAGGATACAATTCTGTTGCTGTTCTATTTTATTTTATTATATTTTCTGGCACAAAATATTGTGAAAGACTTAAAGGCCATTTATTAATTATATAAAAAATAAATAAGAGTGAGTCTGTATATGGGTTTACATAAATATTAATGCAGATAAATGATTTAAGCTGCTGAAGTAACTACAGGTGTCATTTTAACCGTAGCACTCTAAGCGCTCTTCTTTAAGTCACATTCAATTTTGGCTGTTTGGCATACTTTAATATCTTAATTAAAATCAGTCACGTATTTAATAAATCCATCTTAATTATTAAAACATCGTTTTTATTTAAAAAATGTCGTAAATTGTTATTTTAGCTAAAATCCCATCCCCCTTTTAAATCGCACAATGGTACATACCGAGGGTAACAGGCCACGCCCAGTCTGCATTTTGACTGGCTGGTTGTCTAGCGTCTAAATTTTCCTGCTTTGTGATTGGTCGGTTAGCGGGTCGAGCTGTATGGATGCTGCAGACGTAAGGTTTTCCAAGCCGGAGCTACCGGAGCATCTGCCTGCGGGTGTCACCCACCGTTACCGTCACACACCACTAAGACACTGCTTGTGTTTGGGAATATAACAAAAGAGGTAAGATCCATAAAGCGTTTAAGTTTTACTGAAATGTGTGAAATGTCCCGCTGTTTTATGAAGACGTTGCCTCGGTGAGACTGAGTGACAGTTTTCTCCGTCTTTTCATATCCGTGTCCATCCGGAGATCCGCCCTCCATCCGGGTGTGACAGGGTGTCGCACACTTGTAAATATTCATCTTAAATATTTGGACTGAAATGTAACAAAGTGTTTAGTTAGACCTGAGAAAAGAAACAAGCTGACCGCGAACATTGATTGATGAATTATCCGGTTGATATGGCTGTCCTGAGAGGGGCTTACTCATAAAAATGGACGCCTTGTTCCGAGCGCTTCTCCTCGGTTCTCTTGTTTTATTCAATCAGATATTCCGTTGGTAGGGATGCGTTTCAAGCATCCTGTCATCCATGTCATCGTTAGTGGAAGGGATCGGCACACCTCTTTGTGTGTGAGATGGGATCTATAACATACATAACTTACACACACACACACACACACACACACACACACACACACACACACACACACACACACACACTGCACAGGGCTTATTCACATTTTTTCCTGCCATGTGGAGGAAAAACAAATGTATCTTGGAAAATGTTTTGGATGGACAACCATCAGCCAGGAAACATGGACACGGTTGCTTTACACCAGATCATTACACACACTAATAGCAGGAGTGATCTCCCCCCCCATGGCCTCTGTGGTAGTCAAGGCCTGTAGTAAAACCCTCCATCTATGCTGTGTTCTAGAATCCATGTACTTCTGTAGCAGTGCATGCAATAAGCTGAATTTAGAAGGGGCCATGTGAAAAAGCTGCCAGTATGAGCCATGACCAGGAACAAATGTGTGACTAATTTGCCTCTAAGGTCCACTGAGAGGGCATGGAGGTAGTATGCGTAATGTACTGCTGCTGCTTGCTTAATATAGTTCAAACAGAGACAGGAGGACACACCCGCACTACAGACTACCCTCTGCCCCGCCCAATCCGATGCATAGCCAGGACTTTTACATGGTTAGAGGGGCAGGTTTACCGGATGAACCCTCTACTATGACTTTACTCTACTCACAGCACAGGCCAATGAAATCCAAAGCTTCACTTTTTGCCTCTCCACACTTCTGCAATTGTTAGTCTTTATCTGGGTCAGAATTGCCCCGAATAACTGCATCATCATTTTATTAATATGGCCGACGCTGCTGTTTTACCCTGAAAGATAATGGAAATTGTTTGTTATTGTGCCTGTGGGTGAGATTGTTATCAAAGCAGATTATTGAATGTGGATATTCCACTGATTTACTCTATACATACTCAACAATCTTTTAATAAGGGCGGCATGGTGGTGTAGTGGACAGCATGGTCGCCTCACAACAAGGAGGTCCCGGGTTTGCATGTTCTCCGCGTGCTTGTGTGGGTTTCCTCCAGGTACTCTGGTTTCCTCCGGCCGTTTAAAAACATGTTTATTAGCTTGCTGGGTGATTCTAAATTGCCCATAGGAGTTAATGTTTGTGGTTGTTTCTTTGTGTGGCCCTGCGATGGACTGACGAACTGTACCCCTGTCTCTCGCCCTATGTGTGCTGGGATAGGCTCCAGCTGACCCCCATGACCTTGAAATAGTATATATAAGGAATAAGAGGGTAAGAAGATGAATGAATGAATGAATATTTATTTGCTGCAGTGCTTTAGAAAGTATACACTTTATATTACACTGGAATTATTGGCAGTGGAGTTCATTTTTGCTTTTCAGACTATATTATATTTCTTTCTAAAGTAAAGTTAACTCTGGTTAGGAAAGTGAGTACTTTATAGATGTGGGCACATCTTATATTAGAAATATATTTATCTTATTTAAGTCTGTCTTACTCTCTCATAGGTGAAACCATGTCAGCTGGTCCAGCGACAGTACGCATCCTCATAAAAGGAGGCAAAGTAGTGAACGATGACTTCACCCAGGAAGCGGATGTGTACATTGAGAATGGCATCATTCAGCAGGTGGGCAAAGAACTGATGATTCCAGGAGGTGCTAAAGTGATAGATGCTACAGGCAAACTGGTGCTTCCAGGGGGCATCGACACCAGTGTTCACCTGCAGGAGAGCTTTATGAATGCCACCACCGCCGATGACTTCTATAGCGGCACCAAGGTACAGTGTTAGGGTGATGTTTTATTTATAATGATTTACCAGCATGGGTGGCAGGGTGGCGTAGTGGATAGCACGGCCGCCTTCCGAGTTCGATCCCGGGGCCGGGGCTCTTTCTGTGCAGAGTTTGCTTGTTTTCCCAGCGCTTGCGTGGGTTTCCTGCCACAGTCCAAAAACATGCAAATTTAGTCAATTGGTGATTCTAATTTGATCATAAAAGTAAATGTGTGTGTGAATGGTTGTTCGTCTATGTGTTGCCCTGCCCGTGTCCAGGGTGTACCCCAGACTTTCTCCCTATATGCGCATGGATAAGATCCATCTGACCCCTTGTGGACCCAAATTAGTGAATAAGTGGATTAGAAGATGGATGAATGAATGAAACAAATAAAAAACAGCTTGATAACAGAGAAACCCAAAATATGCTGCATATATGTCCATAAATACAAAATATATTTGACTAACTTTACTCAATTATTATTAAAGGAATGCCACCAACACAAAGATAACTATTGTGTATTTGTTTTTATTTATTTTCATTTATTACGCAATTAAACAACTTAGTAGTGAACTCCAGTAGTAAAATAGAAAAGCATGTAGTTAAGATGGTAAGGAATACAAGTTCGGCTATTCCTGGAGATTTCATTCATTCATTCATTCATTCATTCATTCATTCATTCATCTTCAAACAACCATTCACACACACATTCACACCAATGGACAATTTAGAATCACCAATCGACCAAATCTGTATGTTTTTGGACTGTGAGAGGAAACTGGAGTACCCAGAGGAAACGCTATTCCTGAAGATTTGAAAATTATTATTATTATTATTATTATTATTACATATATTGTTCTGTTTCACATTAATAACAGTAGATATAACCTGTTGTCAACTTGTATTGTTCAGACAGTTCTCTTAGTAATTCCACTTTTACACATCTGTGCGCTTATATATATATATATATACACGCACACGCTGGTGGATGAGTCTTTGAATATCTGTGGCCAAACTAATACACTGATAGATTTTTTTGGTCTCCACAACAGGAAGGCCGACCATCTGCTGGGTCTTTCTCCTCTAAAAGCCCCATGAGCTTTTATACTTGAGTAGCATGCTGCGGCTGTGGTTCTCAAATTACTGGGAAGCTATAGCTATACAATGACATTTGGAAAGCCATGAAATTTCTTTTATTGAATTAAAAAAAACATTTATAGCTTATTTATAGTTTGTTTGGTCAGTTTTATCATTTTAACCCAATGCCACTTAATCCCATGATTAGCAAGTACTAAAATATGAGTGCACACACACACAAACACACATCCTTCTAGGAAAGCTGTCATGCTTAAGATGACAAATGAATCAGTTGTTATCGAAATTGTGCTTGTTAGACACTAGTGACGCAATTGTAATCCCCCACTCGCTCCACATTACGCCATGATCCAAGCACAGACACCAATGCAGATTAGAATCTGTTACCATAGATACAGAGCGAGCTGCTGCAAAAGCTTTTCACTCGCACCATTGTACAGAGAGACAATAGTGCTTGATTCCACGCCCCTTTCAGGGGACACCGGTCCATTCCCTTGTGCCAACTGACAGATGGAAGAAGATCCTTTATGTGATGAAGATATATAGATCCCTTCTCTTCTTTATTCATACCATTACAGCTCAGTCTAATAAACTGAACAGGGATTTAGACAGGAGAGCTGTAATGATGGTATAGCAGCTTACATGTAGTCTATCAATCATTTATTATAACTTGAAAATGGTTGATAAAGTGGTCAGTAGTCGATTTTCACACATCAGTCATACCGGAAGTATTTTCTTTTTCTGAAAATAGAGTTTTATAGTTAAAGATTTTAATATGTTTAACTTCAACATTGCTGGATTTTTTTATAAGAAGGTCCTGGATTCGATTCCTGGGTCGGGGTCTTTCTGTGTTGAGTTTGCATGTTCTCCTCGCACTTGCTTGGGTTACCCCCGGGGACTCCGGTTTCCTCTCACAGTCCAAAAACATATACATTAGGCAGATTCGTGAGTCAAAATTGCCCATAAAAACATTAGGGTGGCACAAGACAGTGCAGCCTTAGCGCCGGTCCCTAGCACGGATAAATGGGAGGGTTGTGTTTAGGAAGGGCATACAGCGTATAACCCTGCCAAGTCGAATGTGGCGACCCCTAGCGGAAGCAGCCTAAATAAATAAAAAAAATTCTCCTCCCTCTTCAGCTGCTCCCGCTAGGGGTATTACACTGGATGCCCTATATGTATATGTGAATAAATGTGTGTGTGTGTATGTATGTATGTGTGTGTATATATATATATATATATATATACTAGGCGGCACGGTGGCGTAGTGGTTAGGACGGTCGCATCACAACAACAAGATCCCGGGTTCGATTCCCGGGTCGGGATCTTTCTGTGCGGAGTTTGAATGTTCTCACTGTGCTTGCGTGGGTTTCTTCCAGGTACTTCGGTTTCCTCCCACAGTCCAAAAACATGCATGTTAGGGTGATTGCTGAATCAAAATTGGTTATAGAGGTGTGTGTGTGTGTGTGTGTGTGTGACTGTGTGGCCCTGTGATAGACTAGCGAACTGTCCAGGGTTTACCCCCGCCTCTTGCCCTATGTGCGCTGGGATAGGCACCAGCTGACCCCCGTGACCCCGAATTAGGGAATAAGCAGGTAAGAAAATAAATGAATGTATATAGACTTGAATATAATCCGGGTCTAACGATAGGTCTAGTCCCTCGTTTCTCGTCTCCCTTTCAACATTCGCTTTAAAATGCTGTAGGAAATTATTAAGACACATGACTTTTTATTCACTCCATGCCAACTAAATATAGTCCAGTTTGGACACCATAATATTAAGCCACGAACATGAATCTGCAGCTACATTGTACTGTACTTTGTTTTGATCCTTAGCCTTCAGAAAAGTGTCACGCACCCCTGACACTGTAGTGAACTTCAGTCTCCGGTCTGACACATCGCTTTCGCACACACACGGTTTTGCGTCTTGGCGGATCATCACTTATGTTGTATATCATCTTGTTGATCATAACATATGTCCCTCAAGAGTATTTACATCTGCATTGTGCATTTTCTGCATGTGTTTTGTTCTGACCTTATGTCTAGATCTCTTTCTTTGATTGTAGACCTGCTAGTGTTTTTTGTGCTGTGACATTAAAACTTTGTTTTAACTGCCAGTTTGCGTTTGGATGCATTTTGTCATGTCTGGCTTTGTGCTTCATGCTGCCCTGTATGACATTTGTTTTTTTATAGTCACAGTATAAATGTATACTGTAGCTTTTCACCTGTAAATAAATGTGATGTGTACAGTTTGAAAAGTGCATAGGACCAAATGATCTTTAAGGGTTATGAAGCAGGCACTCCGATCTGGCACGGATGGCTCTCATGGGTCCACCAACTGCGTAGCTGGATAAAAATGCCAAGTGCCTAAAATGTAAATGACGTTTGCATGTTCTAGGATGTCCAATGAATACGTCAACCCACTCCAAAGACTTGCATTGTGGGTCGATTGACATCTCTATATTGTTTGTAGTGTGTGAATCGCATGAGACTCCTTGAATAGACTAGAGGCATTCTTCAACCCTGTGTACAAAATCTGGATGGATAGCTGAAAGAATGGGATGGATGTTTGGATGGATGGATGGATGGGTGGACAGATGGATGTTTAAATTATTTATGCAGAAGATTAGATGACTTTATTTCCGTTTTATATATGTAACGACGCAGTGAGCACAGAGAAAGCAGCCGGATCCATTTTGCAGTCAAGGGTGACGTTTAATAGAGAGGGGGGTGCAGAGGTATATTTACAGGTGAACAAATAAACAAAACACGAAGAACGAACATTTAACCAGAGTCCACACACATCCCAAGTCCCAAAGTTCACAAACATCCAAAGCCCCGAGAAAAAACACGCTCACTTGAATAACGCCGTACATCAACAATCACCCACACCCGCGCGTCACCTTAAATATTGCGTCATCGCCCTGGTAACCTAGTTGCCAGGATGCCGACGCCAAACATGTCCGTAAAGAGGGCCGGACAGCGTGGGGGCGGAGCCTCGTCTGTTCACGATGCGCGAGGGGCGGAGCCCAGTTCGCCGCCTTACAATATATTACTTAGATTAAAAAATTTCTTGTTATTTAATGGTATTTTTTCAGTATAAATGTAACGGTTGGAAAGTACTAGAGCTATTTATTGTCATGGGGCTCACAATACAATATATATCACAATAAATGAGTCGCAATTTACGATATCTGCATTCGGCAGATGTGCTTATCCAGAGCAACTTACCTTTCATCTCTTTTATTCAACTGAACAATTGGGGGTTAGGGTTCTTGCTTATGGAAGGGCAGTGGCAGTTTCATGGTGTTAGGAATCAAATCTGGATCTTCCAATTAGCAGACCAACACTTTAACTGCTGTACTACCAGTTTCCTACAAAAAATACATATTGCAAAACATTGCGATACTCCAAATATTTAAAAAAAAAAACTGTAACACAAATAGTTAAAATTACAACTAATGCAAAGCCTGAGATGACTTTATTTTTATACAATTACTGACATCTACAGGAGCGGAGGAGGAAGTGGTTTGACACACACTGAGGATTTTAAATTAAATATTAACGTAAAAATAAAATGTAATTTAAATATTTATCACTACTAGAGGTTATAAAATGGGTGCGAAGACTCCTCAGATCCTCTTGCAGCATTCATTACTAATGGTCTTAGATCTGATTAGCTCTATTTTGGGACATAAAATCTTACACAGAATTAATATTACAGCACTTCCAAGGCAGAAACACACTCACCCGCCTAACCCGAAATGTATGTCTGATATAGCAGTCTTTACTCAATCCATATGGAACTGTTATGTGATAAAGGACTATTGGACCTGCTAGAGTTTTGGTTTGGTTAAAGTTCCTCTGCACTTTATGTAGAGTAATGCAATAACTTGCATTATTATGTATCAGACAGTGTATGTGTTTTCCTGTCTTGTAATGTGTTGAAAGTTAATAAAATTGATAAAGAAAGGTAAGAGGAAGCTGATAACCCTGGAACAAACCCAGACAGACAGAATAGGAACATACATATTAATGCATGATAGGATTTGTCTGTTAGGTTAATAATTAATTATGTCCGATGCGGTTTTAATTTTTCAGGCTGCTCTGGCTGGGGGTACGACCATGATTTTGGGTCACGTGCTGCCCGAGAAAAATGAATCTCTCCTAGAGGCCTATGAGAAATGTCGAGCTCACGCTGATGCCAAGACCTGCTGTGACTACGCTCTTCATGTTGCTGTGACCTGGTGGAGTCCCAAGGTACTCAGTTGTCTCTGACCTACAGACACACATAACTGTTTTTAAATCATCTACTGCAGTAAATACATTTTTAATATTATTAATATAAATGTTGCTATTATTATTATTATTTTTGCCCTATTCTTAGTCCACCCTTTCCAAACATTAATGAATTTCTTATTATATTTCTTTTTATTGCTGTTATTATTATTATTATTATTATTATTATTAGTAGTAGTAGTAGTAGTATGATAGTAATAGTGGTGTTGGTATTATTATTGTCAAGCTATTGTCATTTCTATTGCTTTGAAATATATTAGATACAATGAGACATGCACTCGCATACACACACTCACAGACACATGAATACATATACAAGAGAGAATTGTTGTTTGTTATATGCATATGTTTTAGGGGTGTAATTTTTTTTATTCATTTATATGCATAGCAATTCCTTCTCCAACAATGTATTAATCAATTCTCAAATCAATTCAAATAAGCTGTTGACAGTGCAGGTGTGTGTGTGTGTGTGTGTGTGTGTGTGTGTGTGTGTGTGTGTGTGTGTGTGTGTGTGTTTCTTTGCAGATTCAGTTAAACAGTTGTAATGAATATGAAAGAATTAAAAAACAAAAGCAGTTCAAAATGTATTGAAATAGACGCTTTAATAGATTGAGACATGTATACTGAACTTTTTTCTTCCATCTCATTCCCCTGTGCGCATGCTTGCTGATCAAACTACGGCAAACCAGGAGGGGAAAATGCATTTACCCGCACACACACGGAATGAATGCAGAATAGCCTGTTACATAACATGATTAATACGTGAACATTCAAAATTGATTGTGTGGCAACACTTTGCAACGCTTACACCGGATTCTAAAAGTAGCAAAGCGAAATACTCGATCGGTTTTATTATTTTACTTTTGGGAGCTGTGACATCACTCTCCACACTAGCTCCTCAAACTTGCACAAATCTGGTGTTTGTGTTGATTTGTGCTGTTGAAATGATCGTGAAATATATTTTCCCTTTTTGGAAAAAAAACTTTGAGGAAGTGACGTTATTCTCCAACCTATATCAAGTCAAGTCAATTTTTATTGTCATTTCAACCATATATACACCATATACAGAGCAGTATACAGTGAAATGAAATAATATCAGCCTCTCTGTTTACGACCGTGGCAAGTGGTAGCCTAATGGTTCAGGTGTTGGACTAGTACAAGAAAGACCAGGGTTCGAATCCCACCTCCACCAAACAAGCACTGTGGGCCCTTTAGCAAGTCCCTTAACCTACAATTGCTCAGGTGTAAAAAAAAGAGACCAAATGTATGTCGCTCTGGACAAGATCGTCTGCCAAATGCCAAACTGTAACTGTCTCTAAATCAGTTCAGTTCGTTTGTGCTAGATCCGTGCCAGAGGGAAACGTGACTTGTTTTACTATACACTATATACTCAGTGTGTTTTAACTATTAAAGTATACATCACTAATGACTAGTACTAACTGTTATTAGGTGAGGTCTGAGATGGAGACACTGGTGAGAGAAAAAGGAGTGAATTCTTTCCAGATGTACATGGCCTACAAGGATCTATACATGCTGAGGGACAGTGAACTGTTTCAGGCCCTGCAACACTGCAAGGATATTGGCGCCATAGCCCGTGTCCATGCTGAGAATGGGGAGCTGGTGGCCGAGGTTGGAAAACTGTATTATCTTTCTTGATTATTTTTGTTTTTCACTTGTCCTGATAACATTACAAGCTTTTTTTGCCTGTCATTCAAGGGTGCAAAAGAAGCATTGGATCTGGGCATCAGTGGACCAGAAGGCATTGAGATCAGCAGGCCTGAAGAGGTGTGACATTAAGAGTCAAATTACAGTTTGATTTCAGAGTTTGAGAGACATAGGGTATTTTATTTTGTAAACGTTTGATGCTTGGGATGTAAGAGTGAGACTGAGATTGTATACATTCATTCATTCATTCATTCATCTTCTTACCCGCTTATTCCCGAATCCGGGGTCACGGGGGTCTGCTGCGCCT